>LQRL01160135.1:0-11830 GCA_001703475.1 Hydroides elegans
AACATGGAGACAGTGAAAACGCAAACGCGAACGCAAACGCAAACGGATACGCAAACGCGAACGCGAACGCAAACGCAAACGTACACATGGAGACGCCACTATAAAATTGACGGATGAAAAAACGCATGAGTCGACGGATCCAATGTTACACAACAAAATAAATTGACGCAGACGCAAACGCAAGCGCAGACGCAAACGCAGACGCAGACGGACATATGGAGCACTAGCTTAACCCTTATAAAACTAATTGGTGTGCGGCTTGCTATTCTTCTCAGGACATATATCAAAACACATTATGGTGCTCTCAGTGGTTCTTTGCGTCTGTGTCTGTGGAATTTGAATTGACCTAACATATCGTAATACAAGCGGAATAAATACCAATATAAATTCCACAGACACAGACGTAAAAAGCCACTGACAGCACCATTATATATGTTAATAGCTGCATATAACCTCAACGTGAAAACTTAATTTATGTTATATTACATACTTAAGCGACTACTATATGTAATAGTGCCGATGATTTCTGATTATCCATTTCATAAACTTAAATTACAATTTTGCCCAATTGATATAAGCATGAAAACTATATTTCATATTTGTGTTCACATTTCGAAAGGAAGACGAATGAAAATGAAGCCATGGAATGGGATTAAAATGGATTTATTTTTACAAATATTGTGCTAATCGAAATGCCCTGTTTTTGACGTATAATAACATGTATGAAACCATACAAATATACATATATCTATTGAAATTGAATGAAAAATGGTAGCTGAAAACTTTATTTCATATATTGATTATAAAGTTCATAAATGATAATTTGATATCATATATTCCAGAAAAAGCGAAAACGCTCTGCCACCAAGCTTCCGGTGATCGGCGTCCCGACCCGCAGCGTGACGTCAATGGTTTCTGCGTACGAACCGCACAATCTGTGGTTGACGCGAGAACGCACAGAACAAGAGGACATTGAGAAAAAGATTTACGAAAAGCTGTTTCCGAAGAAGAAAAATGAGACGTTTTATAGAAGGGCGTATCTGCAACTGGATGTGCTCAAAGCTGGGGATGTGTTTGTGAGTTTCATGTTTTGTCACAATTCCTTTCGTCAACATGACAGCTTTCTGAAAACGAAAAGAAAATCGTCTGTATTTACTATGGATTTTACGAAAACCGCGATAAATATTGAACTACTACAATTAATATTACCTTATTCAAATGTTTATATTTTTTTCATATTTGTCATTTTAGGGGCTAGATCATCTTCAACAAACACTTGCGTCCGAACCCCACGGTTTTAGTCTGGTAAGTGTAACTATTCAGATAATGAATATAATACTTGATAATAAATTTTGTTCCTGAACCACTTATTTGAAATGTGTAATTATTCTATCCGGATTATAGAATCATTATACAATTAATGCCACCAGAGTGCTATAATGTTTGACGGTACCCCAAATGCACTTCGAAAAGCGTAAGTGAAAAGCGGAATCGAACAGAATGGATGGCTTTCATCAAACCAAATCCATTATATATACGAATAATGATTCAAAGAAATAAACATGCATGTATGTGATTAAATATATATATTAATATATCCCTCTCTGCAGTTGAGTGATGGAGCAGAAATCGTGAAGATCAGCAAGCGCTTTTTTCTGCAGTTTGCCAGCAACAACACAATGATGAAAGTCGAGCTTATGGTTGGTACATTTTTCATATAATTCAAATCTTATTAAACCTGTCAAAATGGATGATTGCCTTGCTTACTAATATCTAGGGTATCATCGTAAATAGGGTATCATTTATATCTAGTGCCTTGATGCTCATATCTAGAGTTGGTGAGCAGTTAGCGACCGCATGGAAGTGAATGAGTGCGTTTAGTATATACAATAAGATAATATGTAAGATATAAGATATGAGTATAATATAAGTCTCAGACTTGTCTCTGGAGGTACCCTAGATGATGTTTAATCACGCAAATGTTTAAATAAATGTTTAAAACACACAGCTCAGTTTTGACACAATGCATCCATTTAACCAGTCACAATCATGGTTCCAAATGGACACCGCCAAGAAATAAGAAATAAACTATAGTCAGTTTTATTAAAAATTAGACTCGGTTTTTTGCTTCTTATATGGTTATTTTCTTTGCAATCTGGATACTTTTTTTGCAATAGATAAGGACAAGGACCCGGCAATTTTTCATGTCAATTAATTGTATTTCGTATTCTCTTCTATTCATTTAAATAGTAAAAAATGAAAATTCAAGAAATATCTAATATTTTTTGTCACTAAAAATGTGGTGTATCTGATTATCAATAAGAATCACGGTGACCATTTCAATGTGTTTGACATTTGCCAAGCAAACTTAATAGAATCTAATAGAGTTGATTGTGTTTGTTCTCGCCTAAATATTCAAGATCAGAATCTGTATAATCCCAATATCCAGTACTCTATTGATCGGTGCATACAGGGACGTGACATGTAGACTCTTTAAAGTCAACATGTGAATGGTTGTTTTATTACCGATTGGACACTTCGGCCCTTTTTGAAAATAGATTTCGTCCCCTCGTCAAGACATTTTGGTCCCTCATGGAAAAAACACTTCGGCCTCTCCATAAAGACACTTCTGTCCTTTTCTAAAAACGCTTCGGTCCCTAAATTTTGTCGCATACTACTTCGGCCCCTTTGTATTATAAGAATTTAATAACCGTATTTTAACTATGTAATATAATTTAATGAAAAGATCAGTTAATCCACAATTTAAAATCCCAAGTTAATATATTAACACTTGTTCTTTTTTACGTTGATGAGTTTCAGTAAAGTTAAAATATGTTTATCCAACTATTGATATTCAATGTAGTTATATATTATTTCATATAAAATAAGAATACATTACTAATATATACTAAATAAAAACAGGAAAGGCCTCGTCTTCAAAAAGATTTATACTTAATCAATTGTAAAAGAATTTTATTCAATTTTGATAGTTTTGATAACATTTTATCAATGAGACTGGGGCTGAAGTGTTGAAGGGCGGAAGGGTCCAAAGTGGTTAGGCCGAAGTTGCAGGGCCGAAATGGTAGGGACCGATGTGTCCTTACCCGATCCTGTCTACCCCTTAGTCTTCGTGCATGTATCTAGGCACCTGCCACCCAATGACCATTTGGATTAAATTTGCAAACCCGCGAGGCTGTACAGACCTAATAATAATCGACCTTTTTTTTCTTACATTCGTAAAAAAAAATTAGTTGTATATTCGTCAATCGTTTTTGCGCCCCATAATTCGTAGAAATTGTCTTTCATAGACAAAATATATACACTGTTCCTGTATTATATTGTATGACCATGTCAAGAGGTCTGAGGTTTGTGGGGAAAATGCAGCCAGACAAGCCTATATAGATGTACATGTTATCTTTTTTTACCGTTTTTTTATGCTATATAGATGTACATGTTATCTTTTTTTACCGTTTTTTATGCCATGCTTTTGTATACATTTTATGAATAGTCTACGATTTTTTTTATATTTAGAAAAATATTGGCATTCCTTACTATGGTGATCCAATTTCAGGTAACCTACTCCTTCATCCAAGTTTGTTCACGCGTCTAATAAAATATCGAAATATGTTACGGATCAGCACAAATATGTGTTTTAATAGCCCTGTCACACCTGCGATTCTCAGTTCGCCGATCGTTGGCGATCGTCACCGATTGAATAATCGCAGTAGTGTGACACCCCTTGCGACTCAGTCGCCGACCGTCGGCGATCGTCGCCGACTCAGTTTCATACGATCCAACATGTTGGATCGCAAGCGTCGGCATCGCAAGCACATCAAAGGGAATAAGAAAGGGAAAGGGAATAGGACGCAGCATTTAAGTAATTTGAGAGTTAGTTTGAATAGTTTTCTCATCAAATCAAAAAGTTCACTCATTTGCTAAGCTCTCATATATGTATTGTTATTTGAACAATAATGCTTTTTGTATGTGACACGTTTTATGAAGTTGCATAAATTCTTAGACGTAGCAATCAAAATTTCGTCATAGATACTTGTAGTGATAGATACTAAATACACCGACAAGAAGCAGTTAAATTTTAGCCGAAAATGATATAATTTTATCATTATTTATTATCCAAGAATCAAAACAATCGCAAGGTAAATCGCAAGGAAAATCGCAGGTGTGACATGCCCGGTCGGTAGGCCTTTCGATCGTCGGAGACTCAAGTCGGCGACGATCGGCGATTCAAAATCGCAGGTGTGACAGGGGCTTAAATCTACAAATAGTTATATTTAAGTATGTGCCTTGTCCAAACCAAATAATGGAATCCAAGCAAACATGATTTTGATAAACTCCCTTAATACTTTTGGAAACCGGCAGTTTACACGCATATATGCTAAAACAAACGGAATTATTTGTTTCATTGACTCTGGAAATATATGTTTTCAACGTTACGTATATATTTTTGGTCACAACGAGTATATGGCCGATTTTCATCAAGCACTTCCAAGAAGCCACATTAAATCATACATTTGGTACATGTATGGCCTCAAAATAAACCAGATAGTATTTTAAGCACTCGATGTGATTTGTTTTGTCTCCTTCATACTATGAGGCATCAATATATGATACACGTGGTATTACATGTCACTGGCGGTCTAGTTTTCGGCATAGAAACGGGTCACAAACGGTTCAGTCATATCTTTACAACTTCAGTGTCGAAATATCGTATTTTCTATCAATACTTTATTTCACAAATAAGTATAAGAATGAACATTATATTCGAATGAAGTACCAATTATTGTATGAATAGAATCGAATTACTTAATGCACACTGATGCATGACCAAATCCCTATAGAAAGAAAAACTATAGTTTTTGGACGCATGTGATATAGTCTACAAATATGTTTAACATTCCTTGAATGATTAAGCATTATCTGTATTGACCTGTTTTCTCTTAAAATAGTTTCTTAAACTTAAATTTTGTTATTATTTTAAATTTATTTGTTATTGTCCATTTTCATTGAATCCCACATATAAGTCATCTCTATTTAATACATTTCGTAGAATTTCATTTGGTCCACAAAAATCAAGTATGCAGTCTATGTGAAATGAAATTCGTGATGCATCTTATGAATAGGTCGATGATAGGCATCATATCATACACGTGGCATTACGCGTCACTGACGGTCTAGTTTTCAGTGTTTAAATGGGTCACAAAAGTGGAGTCATGTGTTTAAAAGTTCAAGGTTTATCTAAGTAGTTAAACCTTGAACTTTTTTTTCAAAATATGACACCTCCATTTATGTTTTATGCTGTTATTGTTTGATCCTTGAACAGAATATGCATTCATAAAAAAATCTTGAAATGTGGGTCATCAAAACAGACATCATTGTTTATTATTTGAAATAAAATCTAGATCATGGATAGGTGCAATAAATTCCCCTGAAGCTCCCATTTAAACCCAGCATCATTTGCCATAATATCTTGATCTTAAATTACAATGTACAATCAATAAGATTTCGCACTTTGATTTAATAGTGTTTTTTTTTTTCAAGTTTTGTAGTGTGACATTACCGCAATTATATTTTCCAAATTTCTCACTCTATTCGATTGAAGTAAATACGATTACGTAAACAATTAAATACAGCTTAACAATAATATAAATTTACTGCTTTCGATAGATTATCAATGTTTCTTTTTTTTTAATCCTTTCCAGTATAAAGAATACCTGACCGACGAAGAGGCCAAAGACTCTTTGTATGAAAAAGAAACTTGGCAACAATACAAAGGTGCCCTCTGGAGCAGAATCACTGATCCACGGATACCCCCTGCTCCATACACGGTTCGGTGATTCGACTCGAAACGGAAGAAATCCAGAATGGATACATAACCTGTATTTAGTGTCTCCAAAACACTCTTTCAGACTCTATTCCCGTATTCTGTTTAGAAGCAACTCTAAAATTTTAGGGTTGTGTTATTACCTTGATCATTAAAGAACGTAAGGTTAAGATAAGAATTATCCGGTTTTTAACCTTTAAAAAAGCTCTAAAAAGAATGAGTTAACCGTAAAAAGATGTTCTAACTCCAACCGGTTGGAACAACTTTTTTCTATAAAGAATACGGGGTATATAACCTGCCCTGCTGCAGAAAGTGTATAGGACGCACTTTGCGAGCATGCTATGCGAGTGTATGGAGAGAACATTTTTGATGTTATTATAGGAAAATGACATATTTTGGTCTGTTATATCCTTCATATCAGTATTATTAGCAATTCGAATATAATATGTTATGTCTTTGTTATGTAGTCCTCCGTAATTAACGTGTTTTTATGTTGCGACAGTTCGTATTGAGTGATTATAATTATAAAGCGCTGAAATTATAAACGAAATTCATTTAGAAATGTTTGAAATGGTTAATTTTATTTAAGACGTTAATGTCGCATATAATAATAGCATTTTATCAAAGCGAACCTGTTTCATATAGAACCCGCTGTTACTAACCATTTGTAAGCTGTTAAGTATCCCTCTTTCAGCGTCATCTTGTAATAAGTAGTTTAAGTTTGAGCCATATTTAACCTTATGAGCTATTATAAAACCGGGGAGGTCAGGATATGAAACAGCCGAATCATGGCTAAATTTTGAGTTCAACGAAACCAGATAAAATATGATAGGGGCTGACCGGGGGCTCCCTTGGACCCTATTTATCTTTAAATCGTGGTCAGCCTATAATGAGACATTTACGATTTATCACGTTGTACACAATATAAATGGTCATTTGATGGTTCGGATTTAGAATAACATTTTATTTTGAACTCATACGTCATAGAAATGGCACATTTTTATGTCCGCTATTGAGGTGTTATATCTTTAATTTAGTTTATATAAACTGGTTTAAATCCATCTGACACATTAATTGGGATAAGAATAAGTCCAAGTAATAACAATGTAAACACAAGGAAACCTTAATCAACACATATCTATATTTATACTGTTTGTACAATGCTATCTTATTAAGAATATCTTATAATAAAATTGTTACATAAATTGATTTTTTCTGCATAGTTATGTATTTTCTATCAATTATATAATAATTTCTTGAAAATAATAATTGTTATCATGTAAAGAGTAAAGACATAGCACCATTTTATGTCGTTAAAATATAATCAATGCATGTACGCACGCCCACATGATGTTGGTCTTTTCCGGATTTTTCTGGATATACAAATTCCTTAATTTTTTAAATGTTTAAATTGAATCGAATGAGTACAAATATATTAGTTTTTTTCAATGACCACATCAAGATGTTGAATTCAAATGCGCACATCATCGAAAAATTATATTGAACTTCACATGGTTTTACCAATTTGAACTGAGACACATTTCACTAGTTTAACCCAAATATCAAGGTTTAACCATCCTAAATATTCACTCAAAGTTATAACATTTTCCTTCACTCAGCGAATAAATAATGGGTGTCACATTTACGTGATATGAAGGGAAATCAGTGTGAGAGCACACATCGAATCATAAGCAACCTGCTACCACTCCGAGTCTGATTCGAACCCCGGACATTGGGATTACGAGGTGAGCGCTCCACCACTAATCTACGGCTTCCTATCACTCAGTGTTAATGATTTTGAGATATTGTAATTTCTCCATTTACCTAGAGAACACATGGTTTATCACGACATATGAAACAGCGCTTATTTATCATTTGAATAATTAAATATATTATAGAAAAATATATTAATTTACAAATAAATATACTCAAACAATCAAGCCTGAACCCAGAGTTTCTAAAGTACCAAAAGTTTTGATGTCTCGTGACCGTTATTGTCTGACTAAATTTAAAGCATATTCATAAGTGAATCCCTTTAGGAGCAACATACAAGAATATCAACAAAAACATGTAGCTAGTCAAATTTAATGAGCAGCTCCTTAAAGTATCTTCTAAATCTTATCAATTGATTATATGATTTTAATTTCATCCATATAAAGGGAATAGAATAAAATTAAATTGCAGATTAACTGCATATACCAATATCCTATTTTTCATTTTTTATTTTACGAGTTCCTTTTACGGTTTTAGCTACCTAGACGAGCAAGCTGGGTTAATATATCTACAAAATGGACTTCATTTGCGCTAGGTCCGATCCAGTCGCTATATCAATTTCGCTCTCATAGATGTCGTTTCTAGTTTCGTTTCGACAGATTGGCTCATTTTGCTCCACAGACGAAGATGTAATTATCATAAATAAGGGACAAGATTTTTTTTATTATTCTAGCTTAGGTTTTGATCATATAAAACGCTTATAAAGACAAATCGTTTATATTATCCAATATAACTTTCAAAAAATGTTTTAGGACAAACAAGGTTCGCGAGTGCGTTATTTAGATAAAATTCGTGCTTTTAAGGAATGGGGAAAAGTTCTCTGAAAAAAAATAGATTCGATATTCAATACACACATAAAATATCTAAATCATTCTAAAATAGTATAACAATGACAACCAACAAAATAATAGTTTTCGTACATTGCAATTTTGTAACAAGGTCTACACTTTTCCAAGCAAGCTAGGCGGGTTTTCCTTTTCTAGCCAGTTAGGAACTGAAGGAGAACACCTTTTGCGAAAATAAATATAGTTGAATATAACTAAATATACCGAGCGTCACTGAAAACGCAAAGCGGGTTTGATATGTAACCACACGAAAACTATACATGTAAATGTAAGAATTACAAAAGTTTCAGGAAATTGTATTGGTCCATTTAGGCAAATGTTCATGCATTTTTGGGTTTTCAAGTCTTAGCCATTAATCCACAATTCTACCTGAAAGAGGACTACCCTCCATTTCAAAAGTTGCAATTTTGAAATGGACGTTTTTTTTCGACGAAATTATCGTGTTAGGATCTTCTCGGTCTTCTGAAAACTTCTGTCGAAGTAACGTTAAGCTAAGAGATATCATTTAAACATTCTTGGATCCAGATAATTTTCATTTGGAAGCGTGGACATTGCTACATAACTAATTTAGATTACCTATTATGTATGGCAAAAAAAATATAAAACAATTTAAACTGCTGCAGGCAAATTTTAATCAATTATTTTGAAATAATCATTGTTACTGTACATTAAGAAAATTAAGACATTTAACAAAAAGTATACATCAAATCGAAGAATGTTCTTTCACCTTATATATTTTGCATTATGATTTATTTATATTAAAACAAAATAAAAAACGATACTCTATTAATATAAATTTACAATTTAGTAATGTATAACAGTGAAAAATAAAATGTCAAAAGGAATCGATCAAAGAACACGATAATTTCTTATAAAATTGCAGACACGTAAACGCGAGATGTAACATTTATTTGAATAATAAATTATAATTATCTTAGATATGCCCAGTATATGTATGAAATCGCGACAATTTATAGAAACAAATCTGGCATCAACTCTACTTATAACTTATAGCAAATTTTAGCATAATATAATGATTAGTTTACACTTATAAAAAAAAATAAACCTTTTTCATTTTCTAAATAAAAAACATTATTTTATTTTCAAAAATAATTTTATCCGTTATCTGATAACAATACATGCATTTCGATACAATATGGGGCTCGGTGTCAAGATGCAAAACGTTTTAGAGCCTCATGTATTTTCTAAGGTTTATAGTTTCATAAAGAAGATGTCTTACTAAGAGAAAAATATTACCAAGCCAGCTGACATTTTCTCCTTTTCTAGCCAGCTGGGAACAGACAAGGATCACCTTTTACGAAAATTGCAATCTTGAATCCAACGAAATTACCTATCATATACAGTATATGGTAAATAGCGTCTTTTTAAACAATGGTAAGTAAGTTTGATAAATTTCGAATTATTTATTCTCACTTTTTATTACGAAAATAAGAAATTATCAAAAAATGCGTTCCTCAAACTGCTCAAATCTCTAAGCTAGAAAGTATTTTTTCAAAATTTGCAAGTCAACTAGATTTGGTGAAGAATATATTTTGTGGGGAACAGATTATGAATTGCTCTTCATAAACTAGACTGAAGTGCATCCCACGAGCTAGGAGATTTTAGAAACATATTTTGCCAAAATGATGCACGAGGAACAATTTGCAAAATGAATAGAATTATGACATGGGTCTCACATACCTTTTTTTCTCATATAAGAGATTATTTGATAATATTCAGTATTTTTAGTTTCGCTAAAAGTGTTCCTTATCTATGGAGGAACAGCTCAACATACTTTTAAAAAGGGAACCCATCTAAGTTCATTTCAAAATTATCAAAAATATGTTTTCGATTTTTGATAGAATTTTAAAGTTATTAAATTGTCATTCTGCAGCCTTTTTTTTTAAATGGGTCATTGTGTGTCCTTCTGGTCTGTTTATACGGTCGCTATGGCGGGTAATCACCCAAAATTCTGACAACTAAACCAGTTTCAAGCTGCCTACCGCGACCACAGGGGTGAAGAAAGATCTTTGCGCAAATTGGCACGGATAGCCTTTTCCACCATTGTCAAGTACTCTTAAAATGGATTTTAGCGTACTAATAATCATATGAATGTTTTATCTCTGTGGTTTGCCATTTAGAAGACAAGGAGATGCTAGCTACTCATATCTTAATCATAACAGAGTCGCCAGTAATGTCAAACTGCATCCCCAATATGCTTTATTTGATAATATTAGAGCAAGTAGATATTGGACATTACATTTTATACTACGTGGATGCGGGCCAAAGAAGTTTATAATATTTACAGGACGGCCCTAAATATGTTTCTCATATTCAGACATTGAAGTATTGCCATGGGTTCATAATCTAAATTAGGCCTAAGTAATCTAGATCAAAACTGGATCATGATTCAGCATGTCTTGTTTGAGATTGTGCATTCCTTAACCAGAGTTCAATTTACAAAGCATTGTTTATCTTCAAACAGTGTTCAAATGAGTTTTCTTATAGATTTAAAAGTTTTTTTTTTTAATTTCTAAGATACTTTTCTATTTTTGCGCCATGCTTACGAACAAGTATATTTACGCATTTAAAAAAATGAAAAAGGAAGAAAGAAAGAGAAGAAAGAAAGAAAGAAAGAAAGAGAGGGGTTGAACTCATTACGAGATTGGAATTAGATATGGTCATAAATTAACATTTATCCTGACGCGAAATTTGCGCACTATCAACAAGTTTCGAGCATGTAAAGAGTTAAGATTAACCCCATATTCGCGCTACCCTAAAGTCCATTTCAAGCTAGACTTCAAGTTCCTAATCAGGGGTAGCTTAACAAGGAATTCAGATAATACATGGGTAGCTTGGAATCCGGCCCCAAAAGATTCCGCCCATAAAATTTCCAAAAAAATGACAACATGGGACAAAATGAGGAGCACTCAACGGATTTTTTTGGTCAAAACTGTTAGAAGTGGCTTAAATCATGTAGGAAACTATCCAAAAACATCGTACAATAACAATTGTTTATTTTTATATGAAAATGTTTATTCTTTTTTTGGAAGCAAGTTGAACATTTTTTATGTTGCAAGGAACTTTTCAGAGTCTTTCCTACAAGAATAAACCTGTTATTTTTTAGATAAAAATATTTTGCAAGAATTAAGATTCCTATCAGAATTAAGATTTAAAAACTATTTATTTGCTACAAGAATTAAGATGACGTCAGTGGACGCGCGCCTTAAATCTGATAAATGAATAAGCCGTAGCTATGTATAGCGCACTTGTTGTGTTGAACTTACGGATGTTTTGTTGATCCGCTTCCCGCACTCCTTCTTCATCAGTGGTTGTCCGCTTTAATTTCGTCGGTGTTTCGGCCCTTTATCAA
>LQRL01160137.1:0-10230 GCA_001703475.1 Hydroides elegans
GAAATTAATAGAGATGTGTTAACACCTATTTGGGGAGCCTGGTGTATTTGGAAATGGCTTACGAAAATATTCGTGCTTATATAAGCATATTTGCAATGTATGTTAAATTATATATTTGTTTCGCTGGCCTCGTTTTCCAACTGGTTTCGTCAGTCCTAGAGATGTCTTCAGAAAGAAGCGAGTGATGATGCAAGATGTTACTCTGTTTTTCTTTCATCACATGATCTTGTTTATTCGCAAAATAGTTCGTTATTTCCAAAGTTAATTATAGTAAAAACTGACCATCCTGCATCCACGAATTGTTGAAGTTCACGGGGGATCCAAGGTCACTGACCTTCTAGTTTAATGTAGTTCGATTTAAAAAATAAAATATTTATTGTATCATTTGTATTTTTATTTTTAAAATCTATACATTAATAATGAATACATTTTGCTGTCAGTTGATATATAGAAATAGGGTATAAAATTGTATAGAATGTTGCTTTTTCTTATCGAAAAACTTGTTGAACTGCAAAGAATCGTATTCCCAGTTTTTAGTTATTATCCAGAATAGAAAATTATATGCAACAGTTGACAATAACCGATCTACTTACTCTGTAGTCGGTCTTTCAATGAGTCTATATTTTAACCAATATGAAACAACTTTCTATTTGTATATTTGAAAAAAATATATATTGTGTGACATTTACAGAACAAGTTGCAGCGCTGTTCGTTGGACTGTGTTGACCTTGTGAAAGATAAGTTTTCGGTAAATAGTCAAGCCGATAGTCAGAATCAGGCGGCCGCAACCGAAATGTACAACGGATGTGTGACAAAGTGTTTCGATGTGGAAATCAAACGATTTGACATTATCAAGCCCAAGATAGAGGAGTCATGCAAACAATATTTAAATCAATAATTGTCCGTATTGTGTTTTTGTATTAGGCTGAATAAATTGTATTAGTTTTAATTAAAAGTCAACGCTCTTGATAGAAAGAATCAATTTGTGATGTGTTCGTTTATGATACTTGTTATGAATATATAACATAAGCTTTTGAAGGGCATTAGCGGTTTCCAAAACGCATATTTTAGTGATAAACGCGAGGGGAGGAAGCCGTAGGCTCGAAATGGCTTCGCTGCGCGTTCCTTGATGAAACGTTTTAACTCAAAATGCAAGTTTGTATCATGTTCAATTTTCATAAGTGATTTAATCACAGTTTACTTGTTCACGCATTTATAAAATAGAAAACCATTATTCAAATATTTGAATAAAATATGTATCTGATTCTCGTTAATGTTTTCGGGTTTCGCAAATGAGTTGGTCGTGTAAAAATAATATTTGAAGGAGAGTGACATTGAAGGATCTATTGAGGCGAATGCTTTGAATTAAAATTATTGTACTTTGGATGCCGTATCAAACGCGCCAACAAACGAAAACTATTCCTTAACTTATCAAATTTCATCCTATATAAACCTAAATATGCTTTTCCGAAATGCCACAGGTCACATTACGAATTCAGAAATAACTGTAATTTATTCAATATATTTGTCACTTTAATCTAAGTTGATAATATAAGATACTTCGAGAGGGAGGTTGTGGATATTTGGAAAAGCAAGAATGAGAGCCAATAGAATGACACACAAGGCAAAACTTTAGTTATAGGACCATCGAGGTTATTTGTCAGCGAATGAAACAAGATAGAATTATGTCTAACAAATTTCAAAACACAAACAATAAACAAATATAGGCATATATAGGCGGTCATTTCCCAAACATATCCAAAACAGGCCAATAAACATGCACTGTTTTGCGAGCATCCCATATATGGCATGCATTATGCTGTTTGACCAGGTATGCAGAGCTATTGAACGACATCATTTCTATGCATAAGAGATATCGGATGAATAACATGCATTTTGTTTATTTGCTGTTGATAAAAATTTTAAAGAATTTTAAAAAAGACATTGACATGTGTGGCAAAAATCGCCAAAAAATACAGCATTTTTAGATTTTAAATAGACCAAAGATCAAAAAAGTTATTTAATATATAAGTGGTTTGTTAAGCCATTTTATATCGTTTAGGAAATAAATATACGTTGTATTTTTTTACTTCACAAATAAAGAGTAAAACAAGATGACGATTTTTTTAATTAACTTGAGTTCCTTTCTTTTTCATGCTTAACTCATTTACGTGTGAAAATGATTTAAATTTATGAGAAATAGCCTTTTCTGTGAAATTTAACGATACATTGTATATTAAATTTGATGGAATACATGTCCTTCGACCAAATCTCACCGAGTCACAAGTTTCAGCTAATCAATGGTACCCGATTAATGTGAATGTTTTTTTGAGTCTGTTGGCATGGATTAGGGGTGTCTTAAAGCAAGTTTAAAACTCTTCATGTGTTTAACTATTTTTATTACCCGACTTACTTAGCGAAAACAATGTTTAACAATCAAAGAAAATAATTGATATATATACGTTTATAAATAACAAACAGCCTACGTGTGTGGTAGATTTGTATCCCAATGTAAAACTCAAATAAATAGTAGTCCTGAGGGTCGAGACATGTCAATGTCTGTTTTACTCTAATCTATTTATTTTGATCATGTATAGTTTCAATCTTATAACCCAACTCTAAACTTATTCTTTGTCACTCAGTATCTATAAGAAAAAAATGGACACAAGAGGGACGAGACTTGTTATTAAATTAATTCCGTTTTTCACTTATATACATTTGAAAAATAACCATATTTAGAAAAGTTAAAACAAACATTTATATAATGAATTCAAAAAAAATTAAATGTCATACACAGTAACAGCATGGTGTTTTTAGTGAATGTGTAAACAACTAATTTAAGCAAAAGCTAACAAATTTGACTGATAATATTTCAATTGATAGTCCAACGCGTTGAAGGATTTATAAGAAAACTGAGTACTCAACAACAAATTTGGTATATTTTCAAAAGGTATTTTTAACAGAACCAGTTCTTTTCACTGCCATACATTCATATTTCAATTTATCATCAAACTTGGTATCATATGCTCTGATCAAAGGATTAAAACACTGACTGAGCAAACTACTAATTTTAGTACTTAGACTACGGTATATATATGCAATGGGTGATTATTAAAGTTCCTAACAGGTATGACAAGGATATATAGAAATATTGAAACTGAACAAACGTAAAATATCAAAAGAAGCAAACGTATACATAAAGTATTTTCCAACATTTATCTACTTGTAAGCAACAATACAATACTGACGCGACTAGGCATTACAATACAATAATTATGCTGCCAACAACATTAATTTTTTTTTACAGAAATGTTATAACGAGCCAAAAATATATGAACAGTTTTCTCATTTGGATCAAAGTCAATGCCCTGTGTAAAACTGCATGGTTAAGCACTGTTGGTAATATAGAACCATATTTAAACATGATAGCAGTATTTTTATACTGAGACAACATAAAATACATTCGTAAACCGGTATGATGTACCTGAATCCTATATCATAGCATTAGGAAAATAAATATATAGCCTAATTGTTACGCTCGTATTGGCAAATAATTTTAGATTAGTAAATTACGAACACCTATGCACATAAATAATAATTTTACCAATATCATATAAAACGTATTTCATGATTTTCCTTTTATTTACATGGCCTTATATATTTCAAAACCCAGTGAAGTAATAAGAGCTACATATCAAACCTATTATATACTGCTTAATCAATATAAATTCGATAAAAAAATACAATCCTCGTTTGGCAATGAAACATAAATCTGTCACTTTATAGTAATCGAAGATAATAACAACCAATATAAATCAACCCTATATAAAACATCTTTAAATAAATTTGTATAACAAATAACCGTATCACGATTTCCTAGCGATGAGCTTGTTTCTCTCGGGCTCGTAGAAGTACTTGACGATACTTTCAACGGTGCGCTCAAGTTCTTTCTGTACATCCTCTCGCGTCAATCTAAAATGTCGCATAAATAAAGGGGCTAGTCACAAAAGCAAACAAAATCTATTCATCTTCATTCATCTTAACAACAACTGCAATTTATTTATTTTAAACCATCCTCAATATCAGTTATTAAAAAGTAGCCCAAGTCAAGCACGATTGTTTAACTTGACAAACCAAATGAATAGAGCTTTGTCAATTTACATTCAGCAAAATATACACTATAGAAGTAAATGACGTTTGTATTCATTTCATCAAATGCACGACTTATGATTTACTAACAAAATAACTGCTAATCAATTACCCTTTGGTTGGATCGGATACCATCTCGGTGTAGTACTTGATTTTCGGTTCTGTGCCGCTCGTTCTTATCGTTGCTATGCAACCGTTTTCGAAAGTAAAGGTAATCATCTGACTGGAACTACTCACTGGAAGAATCTGTAAAGAAACAAGAATCCCTCGTGATCTTTTTCATTAATTGGAATAAGAAATTTGACCAGATTATAACAAAAGACAAATCATTATTTAAAACTTATTGGTTGTTATATATTCAAGGGAATATTGGACTTTGCTACGATCCTCTTCTGCCGATGCAGTTAACTCTAGGTTCTCGGGACTTAAGTTTCCGTGAATACGAGTTAACCGTGGTTGTATAAGACTAATATATAAGAGATGGGACTTTGAAATCACCTTGACTGAACAGAGTATTTGAGTTAACGGATTACATTGTTATATAAAATTGCCTATATAATTCTTTTCTTTATGTCTTGAATCTACTAACCGCTTTGTTGTCGGGTTGACTGCTGTCAAAGCCGGTTGTGAGATCACGGATGTGTTTGATTCGAAATTCGCCACAGGATTCGGGATACTGAAAAAAAGGCAATTACGTTCTTTGCAAGCTGTTTCATGAAGAAATACACATTTATTTTAGGTATCGACCATATTATCATTAATTCAAAGTCTCTAAGATATTTCATACAAATCTGAGTATTGTAATTTTGTAAACTATATCAAGCGATTTACCTTTCCTGTTCCATTATGATCCCGAATTCTCTCAAACATGACTCGTATTGTTTCTGGGTCGTGGCAGAAAAAGTAGGAGTTACTGGAAATGTGGAAGCCGTATCTGTAAAAAGAGAAAAAGGGTTTCGGTACTTAGCATATATCATTGATTTGCTATTCAATAATTGAATATTTTGTGTGTTTCATGGCGTTGGATTTATTAAGTGAATTCAAAATTCGGTAATTCCCATCAAATTTATTAGTGATTGATTACACTTTAAAAAACACTAAAATCTATGTAAAACAATCATTCATCAAATACATACATGAAAGAGACGAGTGGCATTAACATTTTGTGTTTGAAATAGGCCTTAAGTCAAATGTTTATTTTATAGGCCACTATCCTGTCACACAAAGCAATATCTTGAATTAAAACTATATTTTCCGCAGTCAAGGAACTCTTTCCTCTGCTATTGAATATTTATTTTAAACTAAGACGACGTATCCTTACTTTTCATATATTTTCTCTAGCTGCTGTGCCAACGTGACTCCCTCCCTCGCCAGATACGTTGCCATCTCGGCCATCACCATGGCAGCCGAGACGCCGTCCTTGTCCAATACTGTGGTGCCGCACATGAACCCTAGCAACAAACATTGCCTGAGTGTTTACATCATTTAGGCTATCAAAATTATATCCTCTTTATCATGGTGTCCACGCCAAAACAAGGTTCATACATTTATTCCAGAATAAAATTCCATGAATGTTCCTTGACATTGCCATGACATTCCATGACAAAAATATTTTTCCAGGTTTTCCATGACATGTATGAACCCTGTAAAAACAATTTCTATGTGTTTTCAATGCTATTTGGTATGATTTCAAACACGGTAATTTGCAGGTATGGGACCGACACCAAAGGGGAAGATAACATGTCAATGGCAAAGTCACAATTATAAAATGAGCAAATTCTTTTTTAATAAACCTTAAATACTATTTTTAATGAATGTATTTTCATCACAACAGTGGGCACAATAGCGAGCATACCTATAGCTTCCTCGAAAGCGAAGAGCACTTTCTTGCCCTTTTTTGTCAACTCATGGGTTTTGTTTCCCATCCATTTGAAACCAGTCAGCGTTTCCTGTCAACACATTCAAGACCACAATATAAGCAACAGTAAACATTTAGACCTTGCAGAATAACGTACCTTTGACTTTTAATGTAAACCATAGGGCCCAAACCATGCGTGAAAATTTGCCTTATTACATTATTTAAGTAATTTAACTTAAGACAAAGCAACGTTACATTAGTATTTTTATAACATTGTCTTTACGCTCACATTAACCAGAGTATCAAATGTCCATTTATTATACTAAGATCAAAAATCACTTACAACAAAGCTACAGCCCTCGATTCTGGCAATTGATCCTAATATTTTAGAGGAAACTGTACTGGCTACCAAATACACATCAGCATCTGAAACATAAAGTTATCACAGGTTTACTAACCAGTGGTTCAATCATCAAATTTTTCGATCAGATATTGACATATTTTGCGATATTTGTATCAAAATAAATATGTATTATTTTCATGATAATTTGTCTTATTGTTGAAATATTTATCGAGATTAAAAAAACTATATTTTTTTTTAGTTTCAATAATATAACTTTATTCTAATTGTTAGATATAAGTGCTTTCTTAAATTATAAATATGTCGCAAACATAAAAATATATCATTTTAATGGCTTGGTAAACGAACATAAACGCGACAGGGCTCAAACTTCAAACTGAATAAAGATAATTAGTATTTTCAAAGTTTGAAAACTTTAAAGACCGATAAGAAAGACACAGCAAATCATATAACGATAGAGCATCATATAACGATAGTTTTTGAAGTTCAAAATATAGACTACGTTCACATAAAATAAAACGATAAATCTTGAATAGTTTTGAAAAGCGTACTTGTCTAGAAACAAGTTCACTTATTAGTATAAATGACTTTAAACTGATCTGTTTTTAGATTATTTACAGACAAAGAACATAGGAAAAATTTAAGGCTCCAATGGAAATCAATAATAACAACACACCCTACACCATGGTATAATATCAAATAGTTTTTTTTCACTTTAAGAACAATTTCAAATAGTTTCGGTTTCGGTATGAAAAACACCACGTGTACAAACCGGAAGAGGAAGACTGTTTGTTTACATTGAAGAGCCACCAGCCGAAAAACGCCCCGAGCTCATTTCCGGTAAACACATACCAGCGGCCGCTTTAGAAAAGGGAAACAAAATGGAAATAGATATCAAAGTAGGTGTGCAAGGCAAGTAATCTATTTAGGTTGAGGTATCTATTTGCACTGTGTTTTAAGTAAAGTGAGGGCATAACGGGTCTGGAATATTTTTATATATTTTGATGTTTTTTTAATGATTGCCAGTGTAAAACTGATTATCTCTCGTTCGGATATTGATTTAACAAACAGTGATGTTATTTGAACTTATTACAGCGTCGAAAATGGTCCAGTATTTACGGTGTAGGAAAAAATAGTCATAAATGTTTTTCCTGTAGTTTTACAGGGATGTGAGTGGTCTTTGCAAAATATAGCGGAATTTCTTAGGAGATAAAAATCGCTACAGCTGGGGGTTTGAGGGGGGCGCTGTAAGCCCCCCCCCCCTGAAAGCTTTTCGGTTGTTCAATACTGATATGGCTGTTTTGACCATATTTTAGTAGGATTCAGACGGTCAAATTTAATCATTTTAAAACAAAAAAATAAGAAATTTATTTTTAAATTATAAATATACAGGGGTGCACTTTACCGAAAATCGACCGTTGCACAAGCGCGACCGTCAGCCAAAACAACACTCGCACATACGCGCGTGATATTCAATTTGAAAACAATATCTTCAATGCGAGCGCCGAAGGCGCGAGTGCAATTTTTGTAGGTATTAAAAAAGTAAATGCTTTTTGTGTGGATTTCCAAACATTGTCATTCGCACTAGCGCGAACGTGGTCACAAACTCACGCGGATGAAACGACCGTTAAGGTGCACCCCTGCATCATGAATATATATTTTTCTAAGATAAGTGTCGCACAAGAAATTTATTTAAGAGTAAAGCAAGGAAAGACATTCCTTAAAATCAAACCAATCGGGTTAAGGGAAACATCATATAAAATGTTCATGATGCAAGCGATGAAGGCACGAGCCAAAAATTGTAGACAATGAATTCCGTAATCAATTGAAAATATAGTTGAAGAAATAATTTCAAGTTTTCAAACTAACCCATCTTACAAAAATTTACAAAGCTACTAAATGAATTCCGTTGTAAAAGTTACTGAAGTGTGACCAGCGTATAGCGCCAATGTAGATTCGTATATAGAATGGGACGAAATACAAGGTTACGAAATACAAGAAATACAATGTTACTTTGACAACTTAACTTGAACTTATGACGTCGAAACTCATGCGCTCACATCCTTATAACAAAGCAAGAGCGCAATCGTTTTAAACATTCGAGCACCGAAGGCACGAACAAATTTCTTTTTGGGTTTATTATGAATTGTTATTCTTGAGTATTGTTCGCGGAAGCGCGAGCGTCGTTAACGACCGTCGGTTAAAACAAAATCGACAACGTCATGTCAGGTAGATTTATTTTGCGACTGTACCTTAAACGTTTTTAGGAATCTAAACGAACGAAAAACATATCCTGTAGACCATCGGATCATTACTATTTGTTTTACAAGCTACAGGGTGATCATTGAGTACCCTGCCTCGCATCGCAGACTTTTACGACCAAAATCAAACATGATAACACAAAAGTATGTTTAAAAATCATTTTTAAAGTTTCGGTATTTTTGGTATCCATACAACTCCATCAGCGAACGACTGCAATAGAGTCTGTGTACTTTCTTCAATTTTCATGTGCAAAAGGGAAAATTTATTAAGTTGGTTTCTGATAGCCGAGATATCTTCCCATACCGTTCAATAGGCCCAACGAAACTGACATGGTCCAAGGGTTATTAATCGTCTGTCAAATTTCTTAATTACATAAATATTTTTGTCGTTTCAGTCGGACATGACTAAATAGTAAAGGCCAACTCTAAGTCCTTGCTTTGTGTTAAGGCGTCAAATGGGGTTTAATATTCATTATACTTATTGCGAGCGCCGAAGGCGCGAGTAAAAAATTTGGGGTAACTTTTCACAAAAACATATTTATGGGGATCTGGCTATCTCATGGCTATACCCCCCTCCTATTTACGTGTTTTCAGATCTCACCGGAGTTGCATCGATCTCAAAAGTGATCAAATCGGCCAAAATATAGCGGAAATTCCGCTATATAGCGGAACTCTCACATCCCTGATTTTAGGACGCTGATTATTATCTGGGGCTTTTGTTTGGGTTTGGAAAAGCATCTAAAAGTGATACAAACTCAGAAAAGGTCATCGGAGTAAGTACCCATGGCAATGAAGTGTTAGATGTAAAGTCTAGAGCAAGGTTTTATATTATACTCATGATTTCAATTTGAGATTTAAAATACTTTCACGCTACAAATTAAAATGTATGTTTTGTTTGATATAAAAATGCATTTCGACTATACAAACTAACAAAAAAAAACGTTATTTTCACAAGATATTTCTAAAACCTTACTCTTTTTGGTATCAAAACAATCACTTCACAACATAACTATGCTACTAAAGAAATATTCTTGAATATGCATGTGTACCATCAAGGTTTCTCTTCTCACGCTCCTTATATTTGTAAATTAACCACCAGGCTAATAGAGCTGCCATGTGATTTCCCGTCAGACAAAACCAGCTTCCACTAAAGCACGATTAACAGGTAAGGCCTTTAATGCCTGTTTATGTGTCTGACCATGCAAACAGCCAATTATTAAAATATGCGCACTGAACCTAATTAAAACTTGTTATAATTTTATGAAAAAACTTTTTTTTTTTGCATCTTATTAACATCATTGTGGAGCACGAAATTTCATATAATCATTCACAATACAATAAAATAAACATTTAAGAACTAGAAGGTCAGTGACCTTGGATCCCCCGTAAACTTCAACAATTCGTGGATGCAGGATGGTCAGTTTTTACTATAATGAACTTTGGAAATGACGAACTATTTTGCGAATAAACATGATCATGCGATGAAAGAAAAACATAGCAACATTTTGCATCATCACTCACTTCTTTCTGAAGACATCTCTTGAACTGACGAGACCAGTTGGAAAAAGTATCCTCAATTTATAAATAAAGAAAATATGCTT
>LQRL01160154.1:1339-12731 GCA_001703475.1 Hydroides elegans
GTTAGTCGCACGGCCCAAAAGTTAGTCGCATTTGCGACCGTGCGACCGCTAATGTCAAACGCTGATAATATTAGATATCAACAAATAATTTGTCGTTTTATTTAAAGTCATTTTTAGAAAAAAATATCTAGCAATATCATTATTTAACAGTAAGCAACTGGATTCTGTTAGCAAAACCATCTTAGGCCTTATCAATAATTTAAAAAACTGAAAATAAACACTGAGCGAGAAAAACATTCAGCAATCTATCAGTAGAGTATTGAAAATTAAAAGTAACATCTATTTGAATATGATATTTACCATAAACGGATCATTTGCATCCTTAAATTTAAATACATAATGTTGAATCAAACAAAACATATAAAATATCACTAGGTGATCCGGCCATTAATTTCAAATATACTGCAAAGTGTCGGGTGGCAACCGACAGTGAACAGGGGTTTCAAAATTTAAGATAGCTTGATTTATTCAAAAACTCCAATATTGGTGAAAGAAAATATTTAGGTTCATTCATCGCGAAAACAAATTGTAGATCAGGACTAACATACAAAAGCTCAAAGGTGCCCATACAAAGCATAGAACTCATAGTAATTACAAATATGATATCATATTCAAATGCAAATTTGGTTGGTATAAAATAAAGTTGCTCCACAAGGAGGCCAGGATTAATTATTTAGAAATTATAACTTTGATTTAACAGGCATAATCAAACGAATGTGAAAAATATTACTGATTATAGAGGACTATAACCGTAGACGACTTATTCTCTTTTTAAAATAAATCATAGTTCTGTCGCACAATGATGAATTCCCTGATCAGCCTATGAGTGGTAGATGTTTGCACTGAAAAGCTTACCCATGTTTGTAGTTTTAGAGGCCAAACGTTATTTAAAGGGTTTAAAAGACAAGTGTATGCTAATTCCCTGATCCTATATATAAACACAAACTAATTATTTAAGTAAAACTAAAACTTACGGGTAGGTCTGGATATTTGAACTGCACTGGATCGTTCCATTTGTCCACGTACCGTTTGATTACTCTGCAATTAATGTGACATATATATACATATGTTTTATATGATACATTTGATAAAAATATATATTTACAAAAATCTGATCATGTGATGTACAAGTTTTGCTTATAAACTGTATTTCTTCCCGTAGTATTTGCATTTACTTGAATATTTAATAAACATGTTACTAATATAATGTACATGTACAGTTAACACGATACAATGTATATCCAATTCAAAAGGATATAAACTGTATTCATATAATGTCCATATAAAATTTCGTTCAAGAAGATACTTTTTTAATTTATTTAAGGGACCAAACGACCAATATATAAACCTGAGAAATTCCTAATTAATATAGATAGTGATCAAATTTGTAATTTAGTAAATGAACTTCGCAATAACTTACTTCACCAGAAGTACAGGTAACAGGAGGAAGATGAAGATTCCAATTATGATCCCCACAACCATACCAACGTCTGCGGTAGCGGCTGCAATGAAGAAATTGAGACATATCAATATAAAAACACAAACGTAAACACAAATACAGTGAGTAGGATGGGTAATGCTGGGCGCAAATTCTTAAAAGCCCATCGAGTGTACCAACAAAAAAAAAAGATATATATTTTTTTAACTATTAAAACATACTTTTACAGTGTAAACAAATAAATCCGGTGAATTGACAGTATAAACATGATGGTCCGAGTTTTCGGGCCTGGGCATAACGGAACCAACCTCTATTCAAAGAGAATAAAATATGACATAAATTTCGACAAAGTAGTACTGTGAATAAAACAAAAATAACAATGATCGTAGCATGTTTTATTTTCTAGGGTTTTGCATTTATATCTTTTAAACTTACATGTAGCAAACCCGGTACAATCAGCTGAAAATAGCTTTACAAAACTTTTTTCTCCGCTTTTTGTTTACAGGGAAAACAAGCGCAGACCAAAATTGACAAAGATATATCAATACAGTATGAGCAAAATCAATAGGTATTAACCAGAAATGGAACTGTTAATTTCTCGGGAAATCAACTAGTTTCGGTTTTGCTAAAACAAGCCTATTAAAATATTGTGGTATGAAATGACACATTTTATTCAATGTGCAGAGAAGCAACCTTTTCCAAGAGATAGATAATACAGAAAGTAATGGATACTTATTTTAGTTTCGTACTTGATGGATACGGATATTTGAAATTAGTTCAATTTTACAGTCATCTGGATAGAATGTTCAATTGTTGCAAGTTGCTAAGGTACTCCCAAGGTAATACAAACAACACTTATTATGATTTATTATAATACACTAATTTAACACACTACACGTTGTTTTGAGATGTTGCGGCACCTATTATGATTGACAGCTCTGATATGTTATTTTGTAACCATGTATAATATTTTCGAACTATTTCCGGATATTCTTTATTATTCGAATTAACTATACAGATTGAAAAAATATATATATTTATTTTGACATATGCTCGAGCTTGTCTCAATGCGGAAACTATCAAAGAAAACTGGAATTAAAATACCTTTAGATGATGAACTTATTATTGGAGATCAATTTCTTATCATGCATAGTACATGGGGTTGTAAACATTGATTGTGCTCTTTAAACTAAGAGAGATTTTGTGTATTTAGTTGTATTCAATAGTATTTCGAAATAAATTGTAAGTGTCTACTCAATGATATGTGCATCAAGTCCGCAACAACATAACTTTTTTTTTCAAACTACTAGTATATTGTGCTAAATCAGAGTCGATGCCAGATATGATAAAATTGTACGATATGGCAATACAAAAAAATATTTCTATTTTTTTTTTGTCTAATAAAATTTCAAAACTTTCATGGTTCATCTACTGCTATGCTGTCAAATCACAACCATAAATCTCCAGATATGGTGCAGCTTGCTAAACATTGAATTGCTTAAAAGACGTATCAATCGTCCTATATTTTTTATGGAAAATTGCGAACGTTTTGTTTGCAACTTTTAAATAATTATTCATTTAGTTTTTATTTATACATAGTAACATATACATTATATATAAAAGGTCTACATTATTTTCATATTGGTCCTACTAAGGCAAAAAAAAAATAATAATTTCACGTTATAAATATTTTGAAAATCGATGCGCGCGCAAGTTCTTTATTTTATTTTTTTTTTGCCTTATTCACCTCATGCGAAACCAGAGATCGTAAAGTTAAACAGCTATAACGTCAAACGCTCTGTTTTCAATCCTAGTTCATAGTTGGTTGGCATTCAGGCTTTGAGTGATGGGTTTTAAAATGATGTAGAAGCACTATAGTCTCCCCTTAATCAATTGTTTTTCTTTTCAGATTGTTTCGCAGTATATCTGGAGAGATAGTGGCACAGGTGACGCCATTACCTATTATTTTACAGATCCCGTTAATTTTTGACATATTTTATATATATTCAAAGGTTATGATTTATTCATTCTCTCCTTTCGACACTGATTTATGAATTCAAAATAAAAACATTTCATACAAACATGTACTAAATCCTGCTATTGCTTTATTGTAATAAACAATTCTGTGGTATTATAACTCTATGTGGTAATCAATTTAACCAACTTTTTAGATTTCTTTAAACGGTAGGTTAACTTTAACTCAACACCAGCACAATTTTGCTTTCAATGAAGGTGGGAAGAAAACAATGCTGTTTCAAGCTATTTTGAACGGATTGGGTCGATGGATAATGGTGAGGTTATTTCAAAGTGCATGTTGATTTGTTTTCTTGGGATTTTCTTTATATATTCCTTAATGTAGAGGGACGGTGTTTCGGGGAAAAGTTGGTGGTGGTCGAGGATTTGTAGGAGTGATTGAAATAAGTGAGGAAGGATGTGGATGTTGAGTTGCGGCATTGGTTTGATTGAGTTGAAATTAGGAAAACAATTCTAATCTTATCTTAACAAGTGAGAAATGTATCATATTGTCCTGCGATAACAATAATGATTGTTTTAACGCGTTTTTAACCGATATTGCGGCAACCAGTCATAACACATATTTAACAAAACAAATAGCATTTAAAATAAACATTTGTTCGTCTGACACGCCTCAAAAGGTAAAATTATCTGAGAAATAAAAGCGATGTTTCGGTCCAAAATACCTAAATTACATTCTTTAACAAATATGATATAAAGAAATTAGACTAATACTTATTACTATTCTTACATTTTATATCATTTACTATAACTACAAATAATATAAAATTTCTTAAATATCTACACCCATTCAAGATATTAACAGGTTAATCCTTTCATATATTATAGGCTAGAACATCAAGCCTTTACAAAACTTTAAAATTGAGTTGTTATCGTTAATACTCAAAAACTCATGTATCCCTTATATTTATACCAGCAAGTGAACTTCAATCAGTTATTGTCAGTGAAATCGACGAAATGGGGAGACGGATATTCTCTGGTGTCATCACAAGCTGTGAGGGATTTCATGTCTGAGGAATAGCCTAAAAAAATGCAATGTAACTCATGTCGGTTAATTCATTATGCGTTTGTGAAAGCACTAATTCTACTCTACAAGACCGAAAGGTATAATTGCTATTGAGGAAATCTCGAAATAATCAGCAATAATGATTGATAATGTACATTTAAATTTGTATCTTACTCAGATTGGCATATGTGTAATACATTTTCATCAACGTTTCAGTTTACTTTCTTCGAACTGATGAATTCATTTTAAAGCCAGTGTCTAAGATATCACCACTTAAAGCCCATACCTTTGATGATTTGAGTTCCATTCAACGCCACTGGCCAAATTCGGACAGAAACCGTCATGGAACCAATATAGCTATGACATGGTAGCGTGAGCCGTTCACTTGTGTTTGGAGCATCCATTGTTACCCTATACTCACCTGTAACAGACAAAACAAGTTTCATATATTCGCACTTTAGCAGAGTATAATGAGTTTTGAGAATCATCTTACCAAATCAATAAAAATTACATGTGGGATTCAAACCCACAAATATTCGGCCGGAAATGTAGACCCAATAAGTCACAAATTCAAATATCTTACCTACAGTCTTACCCGCTTATCTCGTACCCGCTTATCTCGTAACCCGCCTATCTCGTCACTTTTTCGAATCCCCATTCTCATTTAAATATGCTATTTTGAAACCGGATATCTCGTCAGCCGGCTATCTCGTCATTTTTACCTCGGTCCGAGCACTGACGAGATAAGCGGGTAAGACTGTATATGGTTTTGTAGTAGAATCGTGTAATAGGCGATGGGCGCATGCGCGGGATTGGGAGCGGACCAATAGACGAAGAGCAGCGATCGGCTGAACAGAACAGCTTCGAAATTACTCACTGGATCAGGGGCTAAAACAATGAATGGATCACAACAATAACATTTGTATTAAATCAGGAAGGAAAAAGGAATAACCACTTATATCACATGTACAGTTTTGATTTTCTAGAGTATACTAACTCATAAATTCATAGTATAGCGTTGGTTCAGATTTCTTTAATAGAATGATTTAATTTATAAATATACTATAAATAAAATATACACAAACATACAAACCTCTCATGAGTGTTGTAAAATTGAAAGCTGTAGACACATTATAGTTGTTTCTATTCCATGCATATATTGTGACGTTGTATTTAGTGTAACCATCTAACCCTGTAACATTTTGTTCTATAATCGTCCTGCTATTGTTTACTCGAAATGGTCCATGGGTCTTTCGAGTGCACTGAAATTAATTGATAATAAAACAAATATAATCATTTTCAGACAAGATAAACAAATCTCAGGGAAATTTTAAATCAGATGTAATTTTTCGTAATCTTCTATTTTCTTTTTTTTAATGGAATAATACTGAATTTTCTCATAATTACAATAACGCTGAGGCCAATCATTTCCATTAGAAATATTCTTATTGACATGATACATACGATATACCATGTTTATTGACATGATGACATAATATACACACCTGAAGAAACACATTGTAGAATAGAATTCTCCGGTGGCGTTGCTCCGGTTTCCGCCATGACAGAGTGACATCATGCGCACGGATCGATACTGCTCTGACGTCACGAGGGCCACCAGAGGGCACTGGTATAATAGTATGGACATGTTCAAATATATTGCTTAGTCATTAGAGAATGGAGTTTGGAAATTCAAGGCACGTCGGACCCCAAAATAAGACAATCATAGCAAAAAGTCTGACATAGCTAAAAAATTTTAGCTTTGAATTCGAAAATATTTAAACAATGTACATGTTTGAGATACATAAGGGTCTAATACGTGTATGCGGGCAATTATTTTTACTATTCTATAAGTGTAAGGACTATGTAGACAGTAAATTATCATTATTAAATTAAATAAAACACCATTATCATAAAATAAAGAGTTTTCATTATATGTTTTAATTCAAGATAGAATTAAGATCAAAGAATATGTGCTTGATTAAAAAATCTAATTTGTAACACTTATTGCTTTAAAAAATCCATACTTTTTAAAACGAGTACGTGTAAAAAATAAAGCGTCTTACCAAATTGAAAGACATATCCAAGTTTCTGTTTAAACGGGATCCGTTTTCCAAAAATATGTGATTTATAAAGCGACTCACAAACGATAAAGTCACTATACATTTCGAATTATTGAACAAGCGTTGTGTGTAAAGAACATCGGAGTCATTCTTATTTTCTATGTTTGATAAAGATTAAGAAGATGGACTTGATTGTTTTTTTTTTTTCAGATTATGCCAGTACGAAAAGCGATTTTTTTCGGAAGAAAACCTTTGTCGGTAATTGTTAAAAAAAATAATCGATTATGGTTATTAATTTTATCGAAGCTTGTCCGATCTAATACAAGTAGCTATAAGAATATACACTGTAAATTGTGTTGTTGTGAATAATCTCTTTTCGTTTTATTTCCTCCCCATGCCTAACACCCGCAAATAAAATCTGCTATTCATCTTACAACATAACCAGATATATGGATGGCATAACACAGCTGACTATCGAAAACACAGGAGAAATGACTGGAATTTACGAACTTCTCCAGTAAATAATTATAAAACTAACTTTTACATACCCTCTTCCTCAGTGCGAACTGATGTTTTGGTCTCCTGACTGCGTCGGTCGTATGAAATTGCCTGAAAGCTGATTTCGTACTTCGTGTTCGACTTGAGACCACGTATCACGTAACGATCTCTCCAACCATTAACACTGATTGGTAGCTCCGGAGCTGAAACGATTTAAATATTTTTTAAATATTGATTTTGAAGTCTTTTGATTGAGTTTAAAACATTACTTCAGGGATTATGCAATAAAATGGTATTTTAACACGTAATTATATTTCATTTTGTAGTTGGGTTGACGGGGACGTATGTCGTTTCGTGTAATATAGCTACTGGAAAGCAGAGAGTAGGTATACTAATACGCCTAACCTATTATATAATCCTGGTTGTGAGCTTTGGATGATCTCTGGGAAATCGAAATACATGTATACGCTTACCCCCTTCGCCCTTTGCTGTAACCCTGTACTCTGTGATATGCGCTTTGTTGTTGCGACCGTCACACTCCATGCGAGGAAAGTTGAGTGAGATTCGGTCCTTTGATGCATCCACGCTCATTTCCGGGGCTTTGGGGCCTGAATGTTAAAAAACATACTTATTATAAAATATTGTTTTTATATTTATAACAGCTATATTGATCCAGATTTTAATTTTATAGCAAAATGTAGATAAGGGAAAAACAAAGGCGAAGACTATTTTACTTTTACCACGACAGTCGATATACAAACACAGTCAGAACTTAACACTCCAACTCCTCTCAACAGAAATCCCCATCACACCAACCTATCCCGGCAATCTACTTACGTTCTGTGTCATCACAGGGAACGAGCCATTCGGAGAAATGACTGGCGGCCGCGCGGTCACTGGACAGCCGCGCCACCGCGTACATATCGCCCATATTCGCGTCTCGGACGACCACTTCGTTCTGATTGGCAGGGAATCGGTGGACTAAGGGAGATGTCTGGAAATAATATGTGATTTGTGAGATGACAGCACTCGGAAAAAGTGATAATTCGTTCGAGAATAATATTCACTGTATTTGAATCAACTTACGACAAACACATCGGACAAAACTAGAAAATACAAAGTTATTCTCAAAATAGTAATGACAAAGGCAAGAATAAATTTGCATGCTGGAAGTTATTTTAAAACGTATATTTCGAAAGACATTAAAAAAATCGACTAGAGCAGAAGTCTATGACCAGCGAGCAATATGCCATGACGGATAACACAAATACTTCAACAATATTCCTAATATAACTGACCAAGCATTGCGTCTGATCATCTGCCCTGGGAGCGCAAGAGAGAACCAGGATGGTGCTTGGTGCTTCATCGGATGCCGGTTGCTCGTAGTGGAAATGGACATCTGACGAGGTGTTCATTCTCTCCGCATACAGTTTGTCCAGAGGCGATATCCCTTGTAAATGAATGCCAGAGGAATTTAGAATCATGAGCAATTGGGCATTTTGCGTACATGTAAGTATGAGAATGTTATATGTTAATTTAAAAAAAAAACACATTTCTCTCTATCTGAGGATGAAAATTGAGACTATCACAAAAGTATATATCCAGTGACAATCTTCTCATATTGGTATTTTCTAGTGCACTTACATTGTTTTGATGAGGGCACAGTGATACACGATTCGGGCGAGAAATGTTGGACCTCATGCTCTCCATCAGATGTTACAGCACTGAAAAGGAAAACCATCTTTTTCGGAATACACAACTTGGAAGGCTTTTAAACGCTTGAAATGAAATTACATGTATTCATATTTGACTTAAGCAGCTCTTTTAAGCCAAAACAGATTTATTATTGGTTACTATCTCAATATATACAAATTATCTTTCGCAAAACACAAATTCAAGTAAACGTATTTTCCATTTCTATTTCTGATTCTGATAACTGTTCCTCCCACCATTTACCCCTCTTACCGTAAACAAACAGTGTGCCTCCCCTCATCGCTGAGATCCACTCGCGCTGAGTACGCATGCGAAGCGGGAATTCCATCTGTGACGTCATCGCCATCTACGCTGATAACGTAATGTTGAACGAGACCGTTGGCACAGCTGGCATTGTAGGCCGACCAGAAGAAATGAAGGCTGTAGCAATGGTGAACGTTCTCATGTTCACAAAGATCTTCTCGGTATGCGCCCTCTATCAAGTGGGGCCCAGTGCATGCAGCTGAAATTACATAAATGTATGTGCAATGACCGCGAATTAATATGCAACAAGTGTGTTTTGTGTGTGTTTTATTTCAAATTATTCAATTTGCTTTATCAAGATCGATATAGAGCTCTACATGTACGGTTTAAATTCTTGAGCGTTCAAACAAAAGAATATAACTTGCATAGCTGTATGATCTTTGATGAGCTTAAGAATTTTTAAAAGTAGTTGCAAGAGTCTTCTCAGTGTTGCTATAATTTACAACAATTAAAAATATATCGCATAAATTTAATCAATTTTACACTCAATTTCTTTTATTGCATCGCGCTATGCTCAACCCTCTCCTTACCTGACGCATCCGTCCTGAACTCTGTGCTGGTCATTTGACTCCAGTACTCGCTGTCATTCATCCGTGCTCGCACGTTCACGTGATAAGTGGTGAAGGGGTCAAGGTGACTCAGGTCAAGGGCAATCTTCTCTTGATTGTATTCTCCTGCAAAGGTCACCTGTCAAGAAGAGATTAACCCCATAAAAGGAAATTATTCTATGTTCAAACATTCAACGTTTTGATCCACAGTTAGAAACCATAAAATGGGCATACTAGAAGTCGCTATAGCCCTAGTAATACATAGGACAAGTTAATGAATCATTGCTCCGTTTAACCTCTTCGGCTTTTTATTATCTGCTATCTTTTTCGTTTACGAAAACGGAGCAGATTATATTTTTGGTCGGGTTTTAAGAAAATAATTTTTCACTCGCATAACTATGCTTTAGAGGCTATAAACAAACACAAAAAGTATACCATAATGTAACATATAACATGAAGTTATTTATTGGTTGGTTAAAATTAAAAGATATTGATTAGGTTGTCAATAAACGTTGAAAACTTTAATCGGGAATTTCATGTAAAATCATATTTTGTACGTCCCTATAAAGTGTGCCGATTTCTTATTGGCTAACGCGACACGTGTCAATCAACCAAAAATCAATAGAGGTAGGAGCCTAGAGAAGGCGGGACATTGTCGCAATATATGACGTGATTATTGCGTCAAAGGGCAAATGCAGTGTTTAGAAACCACTTGTTATAGTTATATGTTGTTGATTAGAATAATGACAAGAATGAAATGTAAGACTATCATTTCAGTCAAGAAATATATTGGATTATATGTATTATTGTAATATTGCATATATTCGTTGAAATACCAAAGGATAAACAAATACAAACAAATAAACTGTCTATAGCAATAATCAATGAGACGATTATGTCTGGCAGTGTGCTCTAAGAGAACTTGCCTAGACTACAATACAAAAATATATACAAATATCGTTTGGATAAATATAAATTTCATTTTATTTCTAAGAAAAAATAGCGGACTTATATGCTCTATGAGCATAGTTTCCCTCTTGTTACAAATCTATCTGTTCATGTTATGCTTGTTAATTACAATGTCTTAAAATATTATGTATTACACTGTATGAAGTGTTTTGACAATATTGAAATCTGCTCACTGACCGAAAAATTATAACTTGAAAATATTGAAACCTACTCACTGACAGAAAAGTTATAACTTGCCTTTATTTCATCCTCAGGTTGAAATTCCGATTTGTAAACCACTTCATAAACGATGAGATCGGAGTACGCCCTTAGGTCGGACGAGATTTCCCACGACAGCGTTGCATTTTGTGACGTCACAATCGTAGCCTGCAGCCGCTCAACGGGACGAAGAATAACTGGAAAGGATTTTGAAGAGGCAATGAAAGATTAAACTTTGAAAGAGTGTGCTGTGTAACATGGGCATAATAGACAGCCACGTTGGGAAATGATTTGAAAGATACGTTTGGTCATAATTTGCTGTTTATATCTAAGCACTCTCTATCACTATATTTGAGCTTGGTTTTGAAGAATCTTACAGATGAAAAAACCTCACTTGTGGTATGGATACATTAAATAAATATATATTTTGCCAAATTAATTAATTAAAACTGTTTTATTATTATTTGAACATAATATCTCCTGCTTTCAGATTTAAAAATGTACCTTTACCTTTACACCTTTACACCTTTACATGTTATAAGATTCGAACAAACAATTCGCAATGCATGCATTTACAAAAAGATACCTTTCAATATTTTATTATACAATTAAACATGAAAAG
>LQRL01160158.1:0-14008 GCA_001703475.1 Hydroides elegans
ATATATATAAAATATGCAATAAATCACGATAAACTATTATTTTATTCACGTTAATATAACAAGATATAGAAACAATGATAAAATACATTAAAGTTCCTCTAAAAAGAACAACCGAAAAAAAAAACGCTTTTAGGCTAAAATACTAAATAGATGGTTTTTTTTTCTTATAAACTTGAAAATATTAATATTTAGCTAAATTTTTATATTTTCAGTCCTTGTTGTTCAGGCAAGTGTCTGGTACTGGCCGGTGTTCTGGGCAGTAGCATCCCAGGTGCTCCAGATGCAAACCAGGGCTCATGAACAAACAACTGTTACAGAAAAAGTATATATGTATAATTAGATACAAAAAATATGATGTTAAATTAATTAACATTTATAAATTTGCGAGCATGGCTTCAACTCGCATCAAAGTTATATTGAATTAAATTATAAATATGAATACATCGACTTTTAAAATCGGATCGAATCTCTGGACAAACCGGACAATTCGTGCCCGGCCCTGGTCCACTACCGCGCCCTTACGTCTGCAATTCTATGCCTACGGTGTGGACTATTGTGCCCGAGAGAATCCCCCCCCCCTGAAAAATTAGCAAAACGATCATTAGCAAGGTGACGATTCGTGTTCCATATTAATGACTAGAACTTTTTCTTACAACTGATTATAAATGTAATTTTTAAGCATTGCCAAAATACCTAATGCTGCTTGCCTTGATTTATTATTTTACTTTTGCTAACACTTTATTTTGCACTAATTTTTAAGGGACTGTAACGCACATATAGAATACAATTTTTAGTTTTACGGTGTTGGAACAACAAACATTAACTTTAATTATAATTCAAAAGAAATTACAATTTTGTAGGGCCCCTACACGACAAGCAGCCAATTACAAGAAAAATATCTAAATTAAGATGGCTTTTAGAGAAACAACTTATATTTTATTAATATGGTATGTGTTGATGTCCAAGGACGGAGCCCCCAAATGTCCCAGCGTGACATTTGATAAGCTGAAATAATTAATACTCTATAAAACATGCAAATAAATGAAACCGTTATTTCTTCATTCAAGACGGCACAACATGTCTAACTTGTATATTTAGTTACTTGTATTCAACTCAAATTTTCTATTTTTAGCACATCTACTGTTCAAAACGAACCCTAGCATTAACTCTAACGCCTTAGGGCCTACATATATAATGTAAATCATTCAAAGCATTAGGGCAGCCCCTATTATCACTCAAACGGCTAGTCTTTTTTAATAGAAATAATACATTGGCTTTAATGATTTCATTACGAACAGAAATATACCAATACATCGACTGCCTCACACACCAGCCATGTCGAAGGCCTTTAACATGTCAATGAATATAAGCAATAATAGCACGGTTCAAGCCCCTTAACCCGCATATCTAATGTATATATAAGAGTTCCCAGATTCGATCCCACGGCCGCAAGCTGCGTTTACACTATGTCAGGCTTAAAATCAGACTTAAAATGACGATAAATTCCATATACAGCCAGTCAGAACTGACGTTTACTGTACGTATAACTAAGAATCATGTGAAAATAAGTCTATACAGTATCAGACCTATATTTTACCCTAATTTGAAGTATAAAGTACTCAGAACTCCTCAAATCGATTAGACGAAACATAACTTAAATTGCCTTGAATAAAGTTTTAGCTTTATCATGCTGAATTTGGACGTAGCCCGGGGACCGCGATCATATAATTTTAACAATGGCAATCACGCGAAACGATCCTAATACTAATGGTTACACGGAAAATCGACATTCTGGTAGAGACCCCTACCAAAGTCTTGTCTGATCATATACGTACCTCACTGAACATAAATAAACCTCCCAATGAGATTGGAAAGGCGGGACACATATACCGGTAACTCCCCAGTGAAACTGGAGGAGACGAAATACATATAATTCCTAAAAAACTGGAGGAGACGAAAAACATAAAACTTCCCAGTGATACTGGTAGAGGCGCTTTCGATAAAACTCCCCAGTGATACTGTAAGAAGTGAACTACATTAAACTCCCAAGTGATACTGGAAAGTCGCTTACTGCATAAACTCCCCAGTGATACTGGAGAAGACATCACATATCCATCAAATTGTCAATGAAATTGACAATGAGTTGCTTACGCTTTTTCTTATTCCTCTTACCCTTTTGTATGAGCACGTGGTATACTGGCGACGTTCCCGGTGATAAGAGTGGCCGGTTGAGGAGTATCAGGAGGCGGCGAGCCAACATCCATCTCCTCCGATAGTTCGCCATCACATATACATTAAATTGTCAATGAAGTCGAAAATGAACTACTTACGCGTTTTCTTATTCCTCCTACCCTTTTGTATGGGCACGAAGTAAACATTTGACGCACCCGGTGATGGAGTGCCCGGTTGAGGCGTATCGGGGCGCGGCGAGCCAGCATCCATCTCCTGCTCCGATAGCTCGCCACCTCCTTCTGGATTTAACTTTATTATTGCAATAAGAACATTTGGAACATTATTTTAATGATGAAGGGTCTTGATATACAAGACGCTCGTAGTTGAAAGGAGGAATACCCCTACATTTTGGAGTAACTGTACATGTAAATGACTCCTCATTGAAACACACACCTCTAGACGTAGCTGAAGGAGTCAGAGTAGTGCGAGATGCCTCTTTAGGCCGAACTTAAGGACAAGGAATTATCCGAGGAAGCTCGGACTGAGTAACTCCTCTGTCGAACCCACGTCCGACGGAAGGGGGTCTTCTGCCGTAGAAGGTGTCGGCGGAGATTGAAACGGTTCCCCCGGCCCTGCGCAGACGTGTTCTTAGGGGATGTCATGCCGCCTGTCTCTCGAGAGCGAGGTGTGTTATCGGCATTGAACAAATTGCATCCGTCTTCTGGTGTACTGGCAACTGCTCGCATTGTGCGGCAAAAACAACCTAAGTTGAGTTTGAATAAATCTGGGTTAGAATAACCGCAGATTCTACAAAATGGAAGTTGAGTGAATGCCCCAGCGTGTGTTTCTATTTACGGAGATATATCAACAATAATGTGGATCACCATTGGTTGAGTTTGCCTGATTCCAGCTCCTGCCAATGGTACATGTCTAGGTGTATAAGATATTCCTGCAGCTGTAGGCAATGTGAATGGGGAAGACTGAATTCATGCTCCTGTTCTAGTGGCTGGAGGGGCCGAGACACTTTGGTAAGCTCCACTTTGAACGGCGGGTGGGGCCGGAATACTAGGGTAATCCCCGCTTTGTACGGAAGGAGGGGCCGTAACACTAGAGTTAACTCCGAGAGGCAGGAGGAGGATGTGAGCAATGGCAATATGCGCTTGCACATCCCTTTCCTCATAACCAAAGTAGGAACATTCCCTACACCTGTATTTTAAACTCAAACCCGGATCGTGTGGGGTTGGTGACCGATTGGACATTTTTCAACCCTGAACACTTCTCAAAATGACGCTTCGATCATCAATTAATCACTTCAAACTATGAGATTAATCCAAAATTCATGTTTATTTCACAGCCCAGTTGGAGGTAATAACAGCATGCGTTGTTTACTTCCGGTTTATACCACCGCTGCCACCTAAATGTAATGATAATTGGTAGTACTGTTGGTGTTTTAGCTGATATCTTTGATGTTGTATAAATTTATATAGATGTTGATTTAATGTTATAAATGGCGTTCGGATTAAGACGTTAATTATCAGAAACAGCTAAAATAATATTCCGAATAACTTATGACTTTATTATCCAAATTCCAAAACGTAACTCACAACGTTGTCTACACAGCAACACGTTTACGTCACGCTTAGGCGTAACGTAACGACGTAAACGTGAAAACACATGCGGTCTAGACAGGTGTTTTGGACTAACTTAAACCACACATGTAGTGAACGATAATAAGAGATAATAATAGATCACAAATTTTAGAGAAAAAAAGTTTTGTTCCAGCGAAACCATTCTACAAGTTCTTCAATTGATGTATGCTCCATAATAATGGCAAATGATCTTTTTCATAATATTAAACAATCTTAAATTTATATTTAAAAAAAAAAAACGTAAAATATATGTAGGAGTAGCGCTATTTTATATACATGTAGACAATGTAGCCACTCAAAGCATGTCAATGAAGTTCAATTTTTGCATTATTCTTTTAAATTATGCCACGAGTATGAATAAATTCACATATTCATTCACATTTATTATGCATTATTCCAGTGGATGTATCACTCTTTAAAATAAAAATTCAGAGCATATACTATGCTTTCCACCGTGCCTGTGCTTTTACAATGACAACTTTAAAGAACCGTGATGCTCTCTTTAAGTTAAAGTATCGTATGATTATATGTCGTGACTTTGATTTTTTTCATTGCTATCGTCGATTGATAAAATAGAATAACAATGTTTTTGAAAAGCAATTAGACAAACAATAAAGTTGTAATTCTGAATAACATAAGGCACACTATAATCCTGGTGGGATTGGCCGTGTCGTTAAAATAAACATAACTTACTTTGACACCTATGACATTAAAAAATGTATTTTTCGTGTGTTCTATAAATAAATGTGTGGCATGTTCCGCCTTTTATGAAAAAACCCATTTGATAGAACTCAGTGAAATGTAATTCAATGTTTGATAGATTAATTCATTCTCGTTCATTTTCATGCGACAATATTTATCAAATGAAATGCATTTTATTATATAAATATTATATAGAAAATCTTACCATTCTAATTTCGTTAAAACTGCGACGAAATAAAAGCAAGATTGGCCAACCAAGTTTCTAAATATGGACTATAAAAATCTATATGAGTAAAAACTTAAACTTCTTAGTACAAACAATATTAAAATGGACTTTGGTTCGCACGTAGATTATGAATTAATTCTTATCCTGCTATAGAAGGTCACAATTGTCTCGGGAGTAAGTCCAGGCTTCGCCGCTGCGGACCGGCACTTCAAGCCGTCTCTGTGAAACAGGTTTCGAATGGTTTGATCCGAAATACAACGTGCACCAATCCTCTGGTTACGCGTAAACGTCTTTGCATATCTATAACGCCCTTTTTTGCCTAAATAGGTCTATAGACTTTATTTCCCATTGACAGTTGGATGGCGGAAAAGGCAGACTGTTGATATAGTCTACGTCGATGGGACACGGTCAGTCTTATAATAAAGCGGTTGACTCTATGTATGAATGCATGATTTTGGGCATTTTTTCTCAATAATATTTTTTTTATCCGACCAAACTGAGAAATCTGTAAAACATTTACATGGATCCATTGCTAAATATTTAATGAACATTATTCATTTCCAGAAATATCAAAATGGTCCGGTCACATAAAATAAGAGCAATATCGTAAAACCTACAGAGGCATTCCTTTTTTTTATTGCTTTATTTACCTCTTTCGGCCTCATGAAAAACAAATGCAATTCATAATATTTCGGCAACAGAAGCATGATATAAATTTATACACGGCTGCTGCTAAACGTTTTACCACAAACTTAAATAATAAATTGTTGCTACCTACCCTTTCAATATCCGATTTTAAACTGAGACAAATATGCCCTGACTTAGTTTACAAATTTATATCCCTTAGGGGGCATTTAACAAATTTAGTCTACATAAGTATATTTAGTTTCCTCTTGAAAAAAGGTTGCGCGACCGTCATTTTGGGATGACGCGCGCGACCTTCATTTAAAGTTAAGGTACACGCCTGTATATTGCTTTAAATAAAATTTGTTACACATTCAGTCATAATTAAACTTTTTGCTTTTTATTTGGTGAACTATTGTAGCATCACTCGAATATCAGTAAAATGATTAGATTTGTTAACTAATCGTAAATTTATTACAAATCATGTCAAATGAACATAATCATGATAAACCTATTCGTAATTAACATTGTATACAAGATATGGCTCCAATTATAAAATACAGAAACCACTGTTTAGACTGAAATCTTCAATTTATATACTTTTGCTGGTTTCCCTCCATCCATTAGAGACCGTTTATACACTTCAAACACGAAATCATTGCGAATTACTAATCTTCAGGCTGTATGTTTTATCTTGAAATGTATGGTGAGGCATGTGTCATTATTCCCCAGATGCGTTCAATCGGATTGAAAACCGGACTTTTTGGAGACCAGTCCATGCGTTCGATACCCTCCTTGCCTCTCTAGCCGTCTTCGCCAAACACGACGTGTATTGTCGTTCGGTGCCAGACAAAAGCGAGATTTATAGCAAAAAAGCACTTTCTCCACTGTCCTCTCCTCAACGTCCTTTCGTGGCGACCCCATGCTAGACGCAGCCGCATGTGTCTCGGAGTAAGTCCAGGCTTCGCCGCTGCGGACCGGGACTTTAAGTCTTCTCTGTGAAGCAGGTCTCGAATGATTTGATCCGAAATACCACTGGTCCTTTGGCTTTGCTTTAACGTCGATGTATATCTATAACGCCTCTTTTGCCTTAATGGGTCTAGACTTTATTTCCCAGTTGCTTGGCGGAAAAACCAAAGACTCAGCTATGATAGTCGACGTGGATGGGACCCGATCAGTCTTATGATAAAGCGGTTGACTGTATGCATGTATGCAGGATTTTTGGCATTTTTATTTCAACTCATCTCATTAATACTAATAATGCTCCGACCAAACCGAGAAATCAGTAAAATATTTACATGTATCCATTGCTGAATGTTTGATGAATATTATTTAGCTCCAAAAAAGAATGGTCCGGTCACGCAAAATAAGAGCAATATCGTTAAACATAAAAGAGAGGCATTTCTTTTTTTTTATTGCTTTATTTACCTCTTGCGGCCTCATGAAAAACAAATGAAATTCATAATAGTTCGGCAACATAAGCATGATATTTATACACGGCTGCTGCTAAACTTTTAACCACAAACCCAAATGATAAATTGTTACTACCTTTGCCCTTTGACGCAGGCTGGCCGCTCTTATGGTCCTGCAGCGTTGGCTTGGACAGGTTCAGAAGGGCCACTGTAGCTTCTTTTGTCTAAGAGTTCAGCTCGGTTGAACGAATATATAACCTTTGCTATAACTATGATATTTTTAATTGAAGGCAATGCTCAAATGCGAGAAAACTATTAATCATGAAACATGAAAACACCAAACTTTCCCAAAATTCAGGGTTTTTTTATGGTTTAGCTTTTATGCGATCTATTGATTATAACACTTTCACCGATTGTTGTTGGTGATGCGGTATTAATCGGGCAGCACATCTTACAAATTTTTATGTTCAATGAAAAATGTCGTGTTTTGATATCCTATCTATATTTCACAAGCGGTATATATCGTGCTACACTGTACACCGTATAGGTTGTTTGCACATAATGGATATTTGTCAGTATGGTGATGTCTTCGCAAGCAGGCCATCAACAGCAAGAGTGCGTATTGAGCAGTTTCTTTTATATAAGCTATATTTTTCTTCAACAAAGCAAGAATAGATACGAATGTTTCCTAATAAATACATATTGCTTAAACACAATTGATTGTTTGTCACATCAACTATCAACCGTATTACGAATTCGTATAGTATTGCCTGAATATGCGGCACGTAACGCTGCTTATGAATGTTATCGCCCTAAACTGTTTGCCGCGCATTACTTTTGATAAGTCAGACATAATAATGTTACTTATTATTCCATTGGATGGAAAGCTCCCCCAAAGAAGACTACAGGGCAGAAACGACACTTTGCCTATGTCGTTTGCAATGACAGCGTTATAACTCATTAATTCAACTCAACGCTCTTCACATTGAAATGACGGGCGGTTTTTATATTAATACTTTGCACCATATATTATGGTGCTCTCGTAGATTAATAAAAAAGGACACTATTTTATGAAATTCACTTACACAGATACACAGGTAATAAATAATTGTCAGTTTGAACAACAGACACAATATAATCCTAATGGGATTGACCGTGTCGTAAACAAAACACTTATCTTATTTTGACACCTCTGACCTTTGATATGTGCTTCGTGTGAATAAAGTTCTATATAATATGTAGGTCGTGCCTAGCCGTTTATAAGTAAGACCTTTTAATGTAATTCAGTGCAGGGTTATTCAATAATTGATTAATTGATTAATTCATCCTTTCATTTTATGTGACAGTCAAAAGTTTACTGTAAAAATCGACCACAAACTATCTAAATAGTATAAACTATATTAAAAGTGACTTTTGTTTGCACGTAGATCATGAAGTTATCCAAATGTTTATGTGGTCATATTTACTGAGGTAAACAAGTCGACTATCTAAATCGTTCACAACTTTAAAATGCCATTGCATCTTTTCAACAAGGTTCATCAACTTATGCTCAATTTGAGAGATTCCTAAATGCCTTCATATCTCTAGATATGCCGCTCGAGCATTTATGAAGACTCCACGGCTTCTCGTTTTTCCCTTTATGTGGACTCCAGGTGCGCAATCATCTTTGGCACCCTCCAGAAGTCTTCACCTGTAAACAGTTCGACAAGAGTGCCACCGAGCTCCCATATGTCACACGGGAAGACAGCCTGATATAGTCAATCATTATTTTATGGATTTATTGCTATTTTTAGTGTTATGTTTCATAGAAAATTCTGTGCGTTTTGGACCTTTTGGACTGTTCTCTTGAAAAGCGATACGTTGGCATTACTTTCCTTCCCTTGCTATTTCCCCATTTTCCTCGCATGTATCAATTTATTGCACTGTTGTGCAAAGCAGAATCCTGGCTTTCAGACCTTCGGTTCCATTCAATATGAATGCATTGCGGAGAAACTCTCCTCACTCATGAGATTAACATACGATACCACCTTTTTAGTTTCCTTTGTTAGCCACGGCTTGCTACGCAAGGCGGGGATTGTACCACCGCTTTCACGTTATTGATTTAGTTGTTTGTTTATTTATTTGTTTAGTGCGTTAACTTTTTTTCTAAATCCCTACTCCTCTCACAGTTGTTGACCGATTTTAATGAAATTCGGTATTATTATTATATGTGTCCTTGGCTTTTAAAAAACTGCTTATATGTGCTTATATTGCTTATATAAGCAAAGTTATGGCTACTTTTATATTCCTATGTAAACGCTTTGGGGCAAACATGCGATTATGATGCACGAATTTACACACCATTCTATTAGTCTAATGAAATTATTATATATGCATATGCTTCCCCACATTAATTAACTAAAATGTCTGTAGTTGTGACTGTGCTACACACGTGATTGTTACGTCATAATCAAAATAAAAACGGTTCTTTCATTAAAGAGGACTAGAGTTGCATAGACAAATTACACACCATTATATTGAGTTAAGGAAATTTATATATCCGATTGTGGGTATACTTAACACTTTTCGTTTTATTGGTCATGTCAACGAGTCCAGGGCTATGTCTCGAATTTCGTTTTTTCCCAGTTGCATATCGAACGAATATACCAGCACGTTCTGTACTTAAAGGGGAAAGGTTTTTTTTTTTCATTTTTATATTTTTAGCAACTTGTTAAAAAGCAGTGCCTAATAGGCCTATACATTTTTGATTACGATATTTCGACTCTTTGCTAAATCTTTTTTTTTTTCTGATTTTAGACAAGTAAATGTTATACGCTCTAGATTAATATTCCTGCGTTTTGTGAGGCCACAGTAATATACTATTAGGATTCTGAATTAAAATTTTGACTCAAGGGATCCAAAAAACTGTTGACGTTCGGTAGGGGTCTTCGCCCTTAACGAAAGCTTGTTAAAGTTATGAGGGTTACCTTAAGCTGTGCAAGGTGTGGCACACTGTCCTTCGACAGTCTTGTTTACCACTTTGGTTTGATAAAGTTTTCCATGAAAGGTTTTTGCTATTGCACCAGAAGTTGATCATATGTTGCGTCTGTAGTGGTGATTTGAAATACTTCTCGTTTGGAGAAAGACCAAATAGAGTAGCTATTGTTTTAAAACCTGAAACCCCAACTGTGTTGAATACAAATGACATTTAGTCTGGTGAAATTAAAGGAATCACCCTCTTAAACATGTTATCGTTATAAGCAGAGAGAATGGCTTTTTCTGAGCTTCGTGCGAAAGAACGGTGCAATGGCATCTGTCACCATAAAAAAGATTAGGTTAGCCCCTAAAACATTTCTCCGCATACTCAAAGTTAGAAAACATGAGAGGTAGAAGCATCTGCAAAATTCAACGCACTATCATGTGGGCAGAGAGGAACAGACCATCTTATTTCTACCGCAAGAGTATCATCCTGCTTCGTTGAGGGTTTTGCGAAGTGTTGATTGATAACAGTTTCTTATGCGATGACCTATGGTTTGTTTCGCTAATGCTTGGTAGATTTGTCATGTTGTTTCACGCCATCAAGTCCCCTCTTTTGAATCAAGAAGTGTTTGCAATAAATGCAATGTGCGTTGGAATGGGCTTTTTCTTTTGAAAGCCTATACCCGAAAGTCTTTCCATTGTCGTTTCACTCTTTTTTCGAGCAAACTCGGTATTTCTGTTTCAACTTTTGCCTCGCCATCATGTTCCGGATGAATACTCTGTTTGCTTATGCTACAATACAGCAATTCGATACAAACATGCGAAATTCATTTGATTGCTTTACATGTCTTTTTTGTTGGTGCGTGGTGCAGCAATTGGAGATTTGGAGTACTTGCGATGGTTTTTGGAATCGTAATGGAGATATCTTTCTTTTTTGTGACATTTTTTGGTCGTTGTGAGCCGTCGGTTAATTTTCCCGTGTATTGCAATCATTGAATTTGTGTGTGACTTAGCTTCTTCTTTGTACTTTGTCAGATATTAAACACATTCCATCCTTTTTAGGTGTGGGTATTTCTTAACCTTTGTTTGATTTCTTGATCTGCACACAAACATTTTGTTTTCATCGCAGATAACCTGCATTAAAACAAATACCCTGTCAAGCCCATGTTGAGGAAATAATTGTTTTTTTTTTATTTTTATGTTTTCTCTTGCAAAAAAACTGTTCTTGTACTTGAGTTAATTGTCTATGAATTTTGTTCTGCGTAAAACATCCTCGGGTTTCTTCATGCTGTTTTCATGGAATTTGTCATACAAACAAAACGAGGCTGTCATATTTTCAAAGTCGACACTGATTGGCTTTAGAGTTTTCTTATTTGCAGCTGTAATATTTTCTTCGCATGGTTTCGCAACTCGCCCTTCATTTGTTTGGAAGTAGTTTTACGCTTATTGAGATGTTTTGCTGTAAAGATTGATGGAATGATATCTGTTGCTGACAAATTTCTGCACTGGCTATCTTGTACACTTTTTAGTTCTATGTCTTAAGCTTGTAGTGTGCGATAATATAAGATCATTTCTAATATGTTAAACGATTGATATTTTACACAAATAAAGATATTACATCAACCACCCATTTGATCCATGTATTCAATAATCAAACATATTCACACTATAAAATGAACTCGTTTTCGAAATACTTATTAGAAACTTGATATTTGCAGTGAAGTAAAATTGTCTCTTAGCTCTCTTTCGCAATGATATTAAATGCTATAGCCTGGCAAATTTAAAAAAAATATACTACGATAAATAATCATGTATAACACGTTCTGCAAACATACACTGATATACTGCATACACTAAAATAAATATATAATACAAAACTATCTTACAACAACATTTTATTAATACTGTTTTGATATCTAGTTCGAGAAAAAGTCATTAATTTTCATACCATAAGCTACCCAGTAAATAATCTTTTTTTTTCTTATTGTGCGATCCTCCCTGTAAACTTCGGATGTGAGGTTTGTAGTTCGTGGATAAATTGGTTCAATGCTTCCCATTGTTCGAGAAGCCTCTGCAAAGCCGGCAAATTGCATAACAAACGAGTTGACACAAAACGCAACATTTTGTGAGAAGGAACATCTAGTGCCTCTTGCATTTGAACTGAGAACATATCAACGGCCTTGCTTGAAGAAAGATACAACAAAAAATGATGATTTCGAGGATTCGACTGTGTGTGGATATTGTGCAATGAGCAACGTCCGACATCGATTATATATGGATTGAACTTTTCCTTAATCTGAGTGATGACGCCGCTCTTAGATTCTCTCATCAAATGAGGGCTATCCGACATTACTTGAACGCAGAATCTTCACGGAATGCACCTCTCTATGACAGGACGTATCATTCAAGTTTTTCAGGATGTCGGATGCTTTGCCGCGTTTTATTTCGATTGTTAATACCTCGTCGTAAAAACTTTTTCCGTTATGATATTTGACGAGGAGATTCTTCCAAATAATTAATTGCTTTTATCAATAAGCGGAGAGAATAGCTTTTGCTTAAGAACGATTAGAGAGCGGTTCATGCCATCTGTCAATTAATATGAACATATGGGGAGTTTCTCCACTTTTTTCAAATGGGACAACTTTAGTGAAATGTATGAAATTCAATTTCATGTCCAAAAAGTTTTTACGCGAAAAGTCGCTTTCACAATTAACGCAATGTGCGTTGGTTTTCGTCCGAATGCCTATACACGAAAGGATCTCAACTGTCATCTAACTTGTTTTTCCAGCAACTTATGTATTTCTGTTTCAACTTGCCATCATTTACCTGAAAATGCTGCGATTCGATACAAACCATTCTCTCCACAGCACATGAAATACTTTGGAGTCTTTTACATGTCATTTTCACTTTTTATTCCGATGCCATTGAAACTTTTTTTTTTCAAGGATTTCGTTGGGAAGTGTTATATCTGTATATCTGAATATCTGTTTTAAATAAAGGAAATTCTAATAGGAAATAGTTATGAAGTGTTCTTCTTACATAGTGTTTTTGATTTTAGACATGCTATCTATATACAAATAGCAACTATTTTTATGTCAATATATATATATATTTTTTTCAATCATTTTAAGTCTTTCAATTAGCTAAGCTGTTGGTAATTTTATCTAAGATATTTAGGCTGCCTTGTTTTTTTACTTGTAAACGTTATCATTACCGTTTGCGTGACGCGGATTTTTAGTGGATTTTTTGTAGGACTTTCGAGGTTTGTTTTAACAGTTGCTATCGCAGCGGCTGCCCCTAATTCAAAACCATTCCCTACTAGTGTATCAGGAAATATATCTTTCTTATGCCGGAGGGTCTCCTCCATCTCCGCGGCAAAGTTAAAATTAACCCACCGTCCGAAACGAACTCTTTCACCTTTTTCAGCATATGCATCTAGAAGGTGACCTTTGCGATGTACTCATTAAGGCTGGGCAAGTCTATGACCAGTCGATTCCCCCCGACCTTTTGGGTACTAGGAATACCGTTAAGAAATAGCCCTGTTCCTTTGGATCCATCTCCCTTATGCAATTCTTTTGCAGTAGATCGTTTATCTGCGTATCCAGAGCTTGGCAACGGGTTAGATCTTCATATTGGGTTATTTTTTGTGGAGGAGCATGCAGAGTTAGTGGGGACCTTCCATGATCTTTCACATACCTTCTGCTGAACCGGAGCGGGTAACCGTACCTCAGCTTCCGTGTCACTCTCCGACTGGCCCCCATGCTTGCCCAACTTTCCCAAAAACGACACAATCTCCCCCCTACAGGCAATTCTGCTGGCCCTATCGGAAATTGAGTTCGATTGAGAGAGTTGCCGGTGGAGATAGCGGGAAGTGGCGGAGCAGCCTCCCGATATCCTCCCTGACGTCACCTGCCCTGTTGGAACAGCTATTTCGGCGTGGTGTGGTGACGCGGAGTGGTTGGTTTGCTCTGCGGTTCGCCTTTGCTTTGCTTGCGCTTCTTCGCAGCCTCCGCGGCCGTTGGTGTGAAAGTGGCCGGAGCGGACCATTTCTTGGCGGCTTGATGGTGCGACGGGGACTTGTAGAAGGAGCGGATTTCGCGTTCGAATGTCGCTCGTGATATGTTGCAGGAGCGTGTGATCGAAAAGTTCGCTCCTGCCAAAGGTAGGGCCATGTCGCAGCGCTATCAATTGCTCGTCTGGTATCGAATTGGAAGCATCTATATGCTTTATAACGATGTCTCGGCGATGTGACGATTTGTTGCACA
>LQRL01160175.1:3311-16259 GCA_001703475.1 Hydroides elegans
TAAACATCGTGAAATACTAATAATAATATAAAATACATGTCAGACATGGTGCATAGGTAGTTTAGAATACGATTTACTATATTATATATGTATTATTTATCAAAAAGCAGAGCCGACTCTTGCTAGAAAAGGCCTTTTTAATCGCCTCACTGAAAAACACTGTAGTTACGTCACTGACGTCATACGATCAATAACTGGACATGCATTTGTGCAAGAGCAGCTCTCGCTATAAAAGCACTGTGACACATAATCAATACTCAAAGCATGCAGTACCTAATATCATATAACTAACTTTTTAATAGTAATAGTTATATCTTGGTACGATATATTTGATTTAAATTCAAACTATTGCGCACTTGGATAATATAATAATACTTCATGTTTTGAGGGCAATACGTTGATTGATGGACCCGAGGGCAAGGGGGAAGGACGGACCGAAGGCGAAGCCTGAGGTCCGTCTCACCCCGTGCCCGAGGGTCCAGCAATCAACGTATTGCCCTCAAAACATGAAGTATTATTTTCATTATATGCCTTTCTGATGATTTTATATATTTGAGATAAAATAAAAAGTGATTTTATTCTCGTTGCAATACCCTGTCACCCCCTGTGTTGTAAATTGAATGGTCGAGGGCCAGTTCGGCATTTTACTGCCCTGGCAATTTCCTTATCATTTCTTTATAAAATAACTTGCAGGCATGTAATAAGGATTTGAACTAATATAGTAGCAATGCACCCTTTTATGTATACAAACTTTTTCCAGATTAGTTGAAATATTAAACTTAACATAATTTGACTCTATATAGAATTTTCCTTTTTTTTAAATAAAGGATAGCTTATTGAAAAGAGTCTTTATATATAGACTCTTGTATATGTATAAGAGAAAAAGATTGTAGATAGTTGTGCTCTAAATGAGCACCTTCCATCTAGTTTTTTTTTTTGTTTATACGAAATTTGTCATGCGCTTAAGTTGGTCTTAGGAGCTATGAACTAACATCAAACATTGGCTTCCTTTGATTCACAGAGCTGAGACTTTGTTTATGTGATTGTTCATTTCATCAATGATAAACGGTAAAATGTGGTGTTTCTAAATCAAGATGTCCTTCTAATCACATCAAGCACTATATGCGAATATACATATATTCTAGGGCAACCGCCGTAACGTGAGCAGAGACAAACTCTTGGCTGCCGTAGAAGAAATTGAGTACGAGGGCAAATTCACAGGCATGTTCAAGATCAACTATGACAAGCTGGCCGACCCCAAGAAATGCCAGCGTATGGCGCAAGAACTGTTCGATGCAGGTAAATAATAGTTTCTGAAATTGTTTTTATTCCTTTTTTATTAAACTGAAAAAAAGTATATAATATTTTCTGGCCTATTATCCGAGGCACACTTAAGAAGTGCCAGTGTTTGGCACAGGAACCCTTTGACGCAGGTAAATAATAACTTCTGAAATATTTTGTTTAAATAAAGAAAACGGGAATTCACTTAAAATTAAACGGAAAAAGTATATAATCCTTTCTGAAAAGATTAATAACACTTTAACAGTGATGGGCAAAAATCTAAATGACCGGCAGAAATGTGGAACGTGCCGGTCAATATGACCGGCAAGGTTTTCGCTAAGATTTATAACTGAGTTAGAAAAAGAAAAAATGAATCATGAATGATTTTTATGCAACTATCTTAAGTCTCGCACCATACAACATTAAGTATGTCCGTGTTTACCCAAGGCCAACTCATTTGCTTTAACCACCATTTCCGGGTCACTATTTCTTGTGGTAGGAAGCCTTTAGATCTGGGTTTACTTGGAAGTTATTCCGTTCGTCGCTTCTTCCATACGTTACATGTAAAACTTTTGGACTGCGTGAATGTGAAACAAGAACAGAACCTAACAACTCCAACTATTCAGATGCTAATCGCTTATGGTCACTCAATTATTTTATACAAAATTGTCGCCATTCACACCACTTCCGGTTTAGCGAATGTGATCAAAACTAGAGACAAATCCGTAAAAACAAAACCACATATGCACTCATATAGGACACAAGGCCTATTTTAATAGTAAGTTCATTCTTCAAAAAGCTGTAGTCTATAAAAGCTCGCAATTATGATCTTTTTCTCAAAGTGTGCCACTCGTTGTTAAGACATATTTGGACTATTATATCAAAATACAATTCTACACTCTTCTACAAGCTGATAAATATATTACGAGCCAATAACCAAGTCTTTATGTTAATCGTTTAAATGTGTGGGTGCTAGCCGGCTTTGTCTGAATCATCGAATTAGGCTTAAAAGGCATGGATATTTCTTCTGAGCATATATAAATATATCTCTGTATCATTCTCTACATATATACCTTGCAAAGTTATCGACATTATTTTTTATATTTCATTAAATTTAACAACTTCCGTCAACGCAATACAGGTCTTTAACTTCATTTTTTTTTTTTACCAAACATAGAACCTCTTGGTCTCTTAATTTAAAAGAGATATGCACACAGTCTAAGACCAGGATGTCCTAAGGATCTGCACCTAAAAAACGTTACATCGTATAAGGTCCTAATTTATATACCACTTAAATGACCGGCAAAAAATCCAAATGACCGGCAGAAATACGAGATCAGCCGGTCATATGACCGGCAGACTTCCAAAAGATTTGCCCACCACTGCTTTAAAAAGTATAATAATTTCCCTGTCTTTAACTCTGCAATGACTTATACACATACATGTAGTTTTTACTTTTAAAAAATTCTTGTGCGATTGCAAAAGTCACTTAGATTCGAGGATTAAATTCAAACTCCTATCCAAACAACGATTTTTTTTTCATAAAATAGGTGAGGACAAATGGGGAACGGACGAAGCTACTTTCAACAGGATTTTCTCCACCCAGGACTTCTACACACTCCGATCTGTCTACGACAAATACGTCAAGGTTAGTCTTCAATATACAAATGTTATTTTGGTTATAACACATCGAATGGGTTAATATTAGATGCTTGTCAAAGTTTATGTATTATTTTGAGAGTATGTAGAATCCTATTTCCGGGTATTATCCCCTGATATTCATATTAATTTTATTGACTTTTAAAACTTATAATTGTCAAAGCTGTTTCAACTGAATAAATACGTTTTTTTCAATGATCGACATGGCTGGTTAGTATAAAATAGTATTGATCAAAATTGTTTTGACGCAAGAAGAGGGTTGGTCATATCCTTGAGTATATCCAAACCAATTGCATGTACTTCAAATTCAAAAATTACTTATATTTTCTTTGAATTAAAAAAGATATACATGTATATATATATATGTTAATACAGATCAGTCAGCGTGACATTCTGAACTCAGTGGACCGTGAGACGTCGGGTGACTTCAAGCGTGGCTTGTGCGCCGTGGCCCAAAGTGTCAAATGTAGGCCAAAGTTCTTTGCTCAGGCTCTCTACAAATCGATGAAAGGCTTGGGAACTGATGATTCCACATTGATCAGGATCTGTATTACTCGATCTGAGGTGAGGCTTAGTTTTAGTGTGGACTGTATTCATAGAAGGAAAGGATTCTTCTTTTGACAAAACTAAGTCTTAAAAATAACAACATGCAAAATAATTCTCTGGCAAAAAATTATTTACGATAGGTTTATTGAACAAATCATATAATTATTCGCATTTAAAATCTTGCCAAGCAGGACTGGCTAGTTTAGAGTGTTTTCGATGCATTGTATCTGTCATGATAGGCTCGATACCGGTTATGGTTTTCCATCACTTAAACAAACCAGTTTGTCGCATTTCGAAAAGAGTGGTCCCAGTGCCCTCAAACACACTCAATAATTTCACTTCTTCCAGCTAATGTCAATTTCTTTGCAATTCATTTTCTCTCTTTCTCAGATCGACATGGTCCAGATCAAGGCCTGTTTCCTCGAGGAGTACAAGCAGACCCTGTGGAACTTCATCAATGACGATTGCTCTGGTGATTACCGTAAGCTGCTCCAAGCCGTTGTCGGGCGAGATTAAGAGGAAGGGATGTGTCAGCCGGCTCTACGTCCTTTGTTGTTTAGTGTGGGAAAACGATGTTTATTGTGGGAAAACTATGCGTTTCCGTATTATAAAAATCTCATATCAGCTGGATCCTTGTATCATATGTGATAAAAAGGGCCAAAACTTTTTACCAAAGACTTCATCGAATAAAGTGTCAAATACACTTTTAACAACAATGAATTTATAACGCTTGTTCTTTAATTGCTTTTTCAACAGTGATTATATGTATAGGTCTGAAGGTATACAAATTAAATGGTTCTATAATCTGTGATAATTACTAAACTTAATATAATCCTAATTTTAATACATGTATGTTTTAAACAAATTTACAATTTTGACGAAAATTGGTACATGTATAATGGAGTTCAAAATTCAAAATTGTTCATCCAGGTTTTAAAGCTTTCCGACATTTTATACTGAAAATGATATGAAGAAGGTTTGAATACCAGTTCCAATAATGTAATGACAAATTAAAAAATAATATAATGTTTGTATCTGAATTACAATATCAAGTTATTAACTGTGATTAAATACAACAATTAATTGCTACAGATGATGAAAATTCACTGCTTAAATATTCGAACATCGAGGAAACTATAGATATGTTATGTTTAAGGCAGCTTTGCACAATAATAGAATCTGTGTGTTAGTTTAGATTGTTTACACACTTAAATTTGCTCATTTATTTCAAGAGGTATTCGTTGTTATTGTAACTCAATTTGTTAATTTATGTTACGTTATACATTGTATAAAATGTTTCACCAGTATTCCGTCCACCTAAAGGATCTCCTTGTGATTTGTGATATAATTGTTATGTTCTTGAATTGTTAAATTGGTCTTATTTTAAATATAACTTTTATTTACCGATGTTACACATCTTTACATTAGATTAGCCTCTACACAGATCTTTATAAGAAATAAAAATTTTGAGAAATGTGCTTTTGCTGTTTAAGCCAGATATTGGTTGATGAATTCACCATACATGTAGGTTCATTTATTCATATAAATAAGTTGCATCAGAAACTTCTGCTGCAAAAACCTAGGTAGCATCGATAAAATAGTAAAAGTCTAGAATTCTATCAGACACAAGGATTACATAACACGAAATTCGCATAATATATTACATTAAGCTCGCAGAGCGAGAGAAGAAAGGTAAGCCGTCCGTTTTCACGCCTTCTTAAAACTTCTTGGTACGATCTACTACTATTACTTCTACCTAATGCGTTTTATGTATCACAAATTCTCGAAATCTCGAGATAACATTATCTATTAATGTTATCTAATTAGTATCTAGTTCAGAGGCTACATAGCTTTAAATGTTTACCATGACGTGTTAACCTTTCCTTATATTTCCCCTGTGAAAATCAATGTTGTAAGTCAAATTTAAATCCTCATAGAAAAAGCGTCAAAAACAAGCTCAAGAAAAAAAAGAACAATATTGCTCGGGAGAAATTAGTGTTGACAGACATATTCAAACCCTATCAAGAAAACTTCAAAAATAAGCTCAAGACCAAACACCCGTCAAAGAATCACAAGGGGACAGGAAAACCTATGCACAATTATTAGAGTAAAATGTGTTTTTCTTCAGTTCTTATTATACATGTGTACATGTAATTGTACATGTTATATCAAAATATCAACAATATTTGGCCCAATAACCAAGATTTCCAGACACTGAGAAACTTTCAAAAGCTGCAAATTTCGACATCTCGACATTACTTTTCGAGTAAGTGTGAGCCTCACAGCAGAGTGCTACCTCTAACGCGTTTATATGCCTATTCTAATCGCAGTAAGCAAACTGATTTCTGAAGAATAATCGAGTAAATTTGCTGTTGTTGAAAGTGGTACAACTGTGTTTTACCCATTATAGCTTCAGTTCTAATGCATTGAGGATTCCCTTAGTTCACACATGAGAGAAAACAAAGATATATGAAGATATTAAAATATTAAATGTTGCCTTATTACATTGTATTTATTATGACAGGGCAGCAATATTAGGCAAAGTGTTTCATTTTGGTAGGTTTTAGTTGAAGTTCGTTGTTTATGGCAAGGTCTATGTTCAGCCGTGGCTAAAAATTGATTTGGCTAAATTGGAAGTAATAATAATAATGCTAAATATGATCATTTCAAAGGGACTTCAAATCTAAAATGCAATGGGCGCTTATTCAAAGCATTCTTGATAAAATTGATTTGGCTAAATTGGCAGTAATAATAATAATGCTAAATATGATAATTTCAAAGGGAATTCAAATCTAAAATGCAATGGGCGCTTATTCAAAGCATTCTTGATAAAATTGATTTGGCTAAATTGGCAGTAATAATAATAATGCTAAATATGATCATTTCAAAGGGACTTCAAATCTAAAATGCAATTGGCGCTTATTCAAAGCATTCTTGATAAAATTGATTTGGCTAAATTGGCAGTAATAATAATAATTCTAAATATGATCATTTCAAAGGGGCTTCAAATCTAAAATGCAATGCGCGCTTATTCAAAGCATTCTTGATAAAATTGATTTGGCTAAATTGGCAGTAATAATGATAATGCTAAATATGGTCATTTCAAAGGGACTTCAAATCTAAAATGCAATGCGCGCTTATTGAAAGCATTTCTGTTGAAATCGACGCATCGGAAATTGCTCGGTTCAAGGTGTACTGTATTGTTGATATGATAACGGGCTTGGTCGACTGATAACTAGGTCTGAGAAAAGACAGATGTTATGCAACTTAATTCAGTTCGGTCGTATATGAAAACGTCTAAATTAGAATTGTATACATATTGTTTAATCTGTCAGTCTTTGTGGAATGATCAGCCAGACAATGAGTCTTATATTTGCTATCGTTTTCCTGTGTTTTATCTCCCAGAGCAAGGAGGCAACGGTACAGGTATGCTTAAACATTATTAAAATAAAATATAATCTAAGATAGAATTTAGCTTAAGAAGGGTAATATACAATAGCGAAATATTAATTATTCACCATACTTTTATTATGTGAATTCGTGTTGTTTTCCCAAATGAGTAAGTAAATAAAATACCACATACCCATAACACCCAAATTGTATTACATTGTATAAACGTTTTGATATACAAATAGCAAGCGGTAATTAATATGTATATAGTTGAATATTTGTTTCAAATTTAATGTTTTTAACAACGCATGTTAGAAAATTATATTGCCAGGAGCATGATCAATCAGCGATTGTGGTGGATAAACTATCCGCTCTCCATAAACAAGAAGCTCAGCAGAAAATATGGATGACAGCTCAAGAACCCATTATCCGAAAGCTTACAGCTAAATTCGACGACCAGGACACCATTAACCAGCAAATAAAAGCTAAAATCGACGACCAGGACTCAATAAACCAGCAACTTAAAGCTAACATTGAGGACCAGGACTCAATAAACCAGCAACTTAAAGCAAAATTCGACGACCAGTACTCAATAAACCAGCAACTTAAAGCTAGAATCGACGACCAAGATGCAATTATCCGACATCTTATGGCTCGATTTGACGATCAAGAAACTGAGTTGGAACAAAAGTTTATTCTGAAGGACGCCAAGGATACAGGAGAGGTTATATCACAACCAGAAGTCAAAAGTATGTGTTGGATCAAACGTCGCATACAAAGAAAATATTATTAACACGTCTTTCCGTTAATTAAGTGATTTTAGTGTCGTGTGCAATTTTCAAACATGGAATATTATGTATTAAGTAGGTTAATAGCAAATAACGTATCATATAGGGTAATATTTGACCTTATTCCGTAGTTATCTGCGTTTTATTGTTAATGAAATATATTTTTTATGTCAACTATTCATATCTTATTAAACATCACATAGCATTGAAACAGAACAGCTCATCTATGACATAAAACTGACCATTTTAGATCAACATCAAGCTCTTGGGTGTGTTGCCGATGAAATCGAATTATTCTGCTCAAACGGAGGTTTAATAACAGTGACTCAGGCTCACTTGGGACAGTATCTTCAGGAAACGGAATGCAGTGAAGGATGCTGTGCACCAAACCCAAAATTAGACTGCACAGAGACGGTAAATTGGGTTTTGGTAAATAAATAAATGTAATGATATTTAAAAAATACTTATGACCTTTATCAACTTTTTTCAAATAAGATTTAAATGTTTTCAAAGCATCTCCTTTGTTTATTGATAATAATCATGAGTGGATTTTAAATAATATTTCAATGAAAAAAAATTAACATTTTTTATCTGAATCTTAATACATCTGTACTACAAAAACAGTTGGAGGAAAATGATCCTGCTGAATGGGTGTATCTCAAATATTTATGTGATAACAAGACAGAGTGTAGTTACATATACAACGGCGAAGTTATGAACGAATGTGAAACGGGATATGTAGCCGACTACATGCGTATCAACTATAGCTGCAATCCATGTAATTACATTTTGAGTCCATTTTGTTTGAACAAATTTTCATCACATTTCTACAGTTCATAAAATGTCATCGCATGAATAAGTTTTGGCAAATATTAAAATGTCATAATCATATCATAAACTTCATAATACTACCCGGTACTTGAATGATTACATCAATTGTATAGCAACTATGAACTGTTTTTTTTTAAGTCAGAACTCTAGAATTAAACATATACTAATTGAGATTTTATTTGTTTTCTTTAAATTCAGCTAACGATAGTGACTATGTGGCCTTCACAGCACGTGCAGCCTCACACAGATTCTATGAATACGAAGATATCATTCTCTTTGACGACGTCATCACCAACATTGGAAACCACTACAGCGCGGCCACTTCTAATTTTGTCTGTCCATTCAATGGCGTCTACTCTTTTAGTGTATCTTTTTATTCTGGGATCGACCGAAATTTGTATTTAGATATAATGCGAGATTCTGAATCAATCTTGTGTGGGTTCGCCGATTATGAACCGAACGATGCATCTGATCTCGTAACACATGCCGTTAATACAGTTGTCATGGAGTGCAATTCGGGTCAAGTGGTTTGGGCAAGGTGTGAAGGCGGTAGTGATCAGATGTTTGGAGGAAACTACAGATCATCGCACTTCACTGGCTTCCTCCTTCATAGATTTTCTTAGAAATGGTCAGCGAACAGAAATGTTCTTGTCAATTCCATTATAGCACGATGCATTCGAAAAACCAAAGATTAGTGTTTATGATTTAAGTGCACATGTATATCAGAAGCTTATCATATTGTGAATTTTACTCGGTTTCGGCGTGCTAAAAAATAAAAGAAATACATTTGAACATGACTACGCGATTGATTGTGTTCTCGTACAGTACTATTAAGGAATTTTTCATCTGAATTCCTTTCATTTACAAAAGTATGCAGGTATTAAAAAATCATCCGGCAAAATTTTCTCCCGTGATTCGATTTTCTATATGTTAAAAACCATGAAACACCCTAAAGTACATACCGGTTACCTTAATATAAAATAGTAATCGAATGTGGAGCATATTTAGTTCGGATTGGGTTTAAAATATATTTGATTTTTATTAAACACACAACCAAAAATAACAGCCTCCTTTTTACGCCTTGCTGGAACCAGAATTTTTATAACTGATTTCAAAATAGCGATGTATTCTGGCAACATAGATAATATTGATATTGTATCGATCATATTAAACATTAAATGCAACATTTATGCAAATTGGTCGGCCCATTGTCAGGCCCTGTGTAAATAATTTCATCTCGAAGTGACAGAACATTAGCACAAAGCGTTCTTATCGGCATATCCAATTCAGGGGAGAGCGGGGCACGTTGTGCCACCTCACTTATCTCGTAATCCTCTTATGAATGTTTTTGGTGTTTATTATCAATAGAAGGGCATTTTCATTTAGTACATCCCCAATAACAAATAAACTCCAATCGGGACCAAAGATTTTGTCAGCATGCATTTTTCAATTTTTACATGCCAAAAGCAAGTTTAGGGTTTTGATTTTTATAGTTTCTGTTTTCCAAGAAAATATTAAGATCCTGTTTGGTGGATAAATGCTATCACGTCGGACTAATATGCCATCATGCAAAGTTTAATTAACCTTACTCTTATACAAGCAGAGGAGCGGTCGGATTAGTTGCTCAGGGTGACAGCGGGGCACGATGTGCCATTCATGCATGGGGCACCTTGTGCCACTGTTATTTTCAAATCTTTTAAAATTCAAAATGAAAATACTAAAAAAATTAAATTTAAAATTAATTTATTTGATGTACCAATGGAATCCAGCATTTGAATTTCTATACAACATAATTATTTAAAAAAAAACTCCAAAAATTGCACACAAATTCGGTGTGGGAGTTTGTTGATGAGTAGCAATGAGTTGTGACTGGAAATAAAGTGAATATATGTATACACGTTATTTAAAACGTCAGTAAATATTATTTTCTTGTATGATTCATGCCAATTTTTATAAATAATCGAGTGGCGTATCCTCTGTTATGTAAGAGTAAGTCGCCCGGCATATATATAACACAGGTGATGCCTCAATCGAGTTATGGCTTGATCAGAATCTATTTGTCCTCAACTGTCTCAACGACAGCCGCGGATGGTATTCAATTAATTACTGTATCCTAACAGAAAGCGAGCGCCGAAGGCGCGAGCGAAAATTATAAGGGAATTTTTCGCGAAATCCACTTATAGAAGCCATTTATAACTCCATTTATAAAAGCGAGCAAAAAACTTACGTTAGAAGTCCGACTTAAAAGTTAGTAGCATACGCGACCATGCGACCGCTAAGGTAAATCCCTGGTATCATACGCGACCGTGAGACCGCTAAGGTGCATCCCTGCTACCAACATTTACGTTAATTACAAACAATGCCCTAGTAAATGAAAGCATTTATAGATATACTCAATTGAGTATAAATATTTTCAATTGACTTCAGAATACAGTGGAACCTCGTTAAACCGAACACGGATAAACCGAATAATTGCTTAAACCGAACAAATTTTGCCATCCAAGGGTCTATATTCTCTTTATAAATCTTATCGGATAAACCGAAAATCGGTTAAACCGAATGGTATTTGCCGGTCCCGAGGTGTTCGGTTTAACGAGGTTCTACTGTATATAATTGCGCCGAAGGCGCAAAGATTTTTTTCATATAAATGTCAAGAAAATATACCAAAAATATTTTTTCTATTTATGGAATTTGTAAAAACACACTTTTTCCATGATTTTTTTGTAAAATTCCATGACTTTTCCAGAAAAATAAAATTCCATGACATTTCATGACAAAAATATTTTTTCCAGGTTTTCCATGACATGTATGAACCCTGTTAATTAGACTGGGCAACTAACGTCACCGTCTGAGGAGAAAATGTTAAACATAGGCATCAGAGAGGCAAAGCCCCCAGCCTAGGTAAAACATTCTTTGACACGAATATTTGTCAATAAACAGAAGCAGGTCAAAAGAAATATCTTTCTCACAACGACTTTCTCACGTCTCTCTCACAACGTCTGTCTTACAATGTCTTTCCCACAACGTCTTTCTCACACCGTTGCCCTTACATATTCGTCCAAACAACGTAGTCCTCACAACGTCACAATATACGCGTAATCTTTCTGTGCTGTACAAATGTTCCAATATATCTCAAATTCGTCTAAGTTCAGTACCCTGTAATTTCGACATTTTGTGAATGATCAAACTGAAACCTCGATATTGCACATCTACAACATATATTCATTCATTGTATGAAGTTTCAAAACCCTGAGCCAGAGATTTCATACTAAAGTGCCGCGGACAAAAAGTTGTATAGATATCCAAAAATATCTCAAATTCGTCTAAGTTCAAACCCCCGTAATTTCGACAATTTTTTATTGATCTAACTGAAACCTCGACGTTGCACATCTGCAATATATATTCTTTCCCTGTGTGAAGTTTCAGAACGGTAGGACCGAGGCTTCATACCAAAGTGCCGCGGACAAAGTGTTGTATAAATATCCCAAAATATCTCAAATTCGTCTAAGTTCAAACCCCCGTGATTTCGACAATTTTTGGTCGATCAAACTGAAACCTCGACGTTGCACATCTGCAATATAAGGCAGTCAACAAAAGTCTTGCACCAAAGGTTATGTGCCTTATTTTATTTTGAACTTACTTCTAGTCGACGTTAAGTCAAAGAGATAGATCAGCCATTTTTCTATAGACAATTCCATTTAAGTTCCTAAAATTAATTTTTGATTATATCTTAAATTATCATTTACGATTGCTGGTGTCGAAAAAAAACTGCCGAAAAGGGTACTACCAATATGAGCGCCTTGTGCTATTACCCTCTCCCCAGAAAATTGGGACACGATAATATAAAATTAATTTTAAAAATAATTTTTGGAACTAAAATTTATTTTCCTATAGAAAAATGGTTCAGGTAACTGTACGACTCAGCATCGACTAGAAATACCTTCAAAATAAAATGTTATGTGGCACATAACCTTTGGTGCAAGACTTTTGTTGACTGCCTTATATTCTTTCCCTGTGTGAAGTTTCAGAACGGTAGGACCGAGGCTTCATACCTCGACGTTGCACATCTGCAATATATATTCTTTCCCTGTGTGAAGTTTCAAAACCCTAGGACAAAGGCTTCATACCACAAGGAAGTATTTGTGAAACACGATAAGGCCCCAACCGCCCCCAAACTCGAAGGGGTTTGGTTTTTTGTAGATTTAAAATATATTTTCTATGAAAACCGCTATTTTTTGCCAATTTGACAACTTTCGGTCGGGTGTTTTTTTTACCAAAATGGTCAAAAGGCACATGTACGGACCAAGACCTTTCATTTGAGCCTATAACAAAGTATCTAAGACCTTCCGTTCTAAAGTTCTAGCCCGTACAAGCTCAAGTCTTGAAAAACCACTATTTTGGGCTATTTTGGCCAATTTGACCACTTCCGGTCGGGTGTTTTTGACCGAAATGG
>LQRL01160194.1:16557-34140 GCA_001703475.1 Hydroides elegans
AGAGAAATTTAAGGGGGCTTATACAACAATTTATATGCCTGCTTATAGTATTAGTTCTATGTGAGCTAGCAACTATTAGAATCTGTTATAGAATCATATAAAACAAATTTAAAATAATTTTAAAATAAACATATATCATATTGGTGCCAAATTTTAAATTGTTTAATCAGGAATTTCTGATGAATAAAATAAAATTTGACAAAAATGATAAATTGTATATTTTTGTTTGCCGGAATGACTCATTTCAAAACACTAAAAAAACCTGATATGTAAAGCGCATTCGTGTTCATGCAAAAGAGCACATATTCCAGATCACTATCTTATAATTGTTTTCCATTTTATATTAAAATTCTGTTCTTCATAAAAATAAAACCGCTGGATATCTTATAGAAGTTGATAGCGCTCTGCTATAGTTGAGAAAATACAGGATCAAAGAAAATACTTTATTACCGGAGATTTAGATTACCATCAGTTATTAAAAACGACACTGAGATGGATGCTATATCTTTGAGGTATTTTTTATTCATCTATGCATTGGCACATAACTATTACATTGAAACAGCTAAGATCTTATTGGCTCCTTTTCCATATTCAAGCCACGTTGCTCAACACATCGTCATCGGAACAGAACTGATCGCAAATGGCCATCAAGTGAAAATAATGCTCTCTGCTAGCTATCCAGGGAAAATGACGTTCAAAAAGCAACACAGCAACATACAGGTGTTAGAATATGCAACAAAATATGATGATTTATATACACTATCTGGAGTGGATAACCCGATGGCACCGGAAAACGTCATAGGGGTGCCACCGATTGACGACTTTCGAATCAATGTAGATGGATTTGCCGCGTATTGTTATAATTCACTAGAAGATGAGGCGCTGTTTGAGGAAATCAGACAGGAACGCTTCGATTTGGCTATCGTCGGTGCCTTTCCTTGTACTCGGTGTTACTATATACTATTCTATCGACTCGGTATACCGTATATATCTCATACAACCTATATAGAGCCATGGCTTTTGCGCAACCCTTCCTTTCCATCATTTGTACCATTTATAATGTCGAGTCCGGCGAAATCCCAGGAAATGACATTAATCGAACGCATTCATAATAGCTTTCAGCTAATCGATTGGTCAGTGTTTCCCCGGATTCCATACTTGCATGATTCACTGGTGTCCAAATATGCACCGGAAATGCCAGTTGTTCCTCTGGATTGGTTGGCAGGACAGTCGTTGCTATGGCTTATCGATACGGATACTTCCCTTGATTATCCGCGACCAATGATGCCGAACGAAATCCATGTTGGCGGGTTACTTGCAAAGCCAGCACAACCACTCACTGGAGGTTTTAATAAAATAATGAATAATGCAACTGATGGGGTTATTGTCGCGTCGTTTGGCTCTTTCGATGTGATGACTGAAGACATCCTCGCGAAATTCCTAACGGCATTCTCAAAAATTCCTCCAACGGTAAGTCATCATAAATAACTTCTATTCATTTTGCAACCCTGGTACTTTCATTTGATTTCCATGTACATAAAGGATACGCTAATTTACGAAGAAGCGAACCTTACAGAATGTTTCTGTAAATATATAATTGCTATTCGTTCTTCGAAATATACAAAAATTTTTTTTTTTGGTTTTAAAAACAATATCAAGCATCCGTAGTTGTTTTTGTTTGTATACAATTATGCTTATTTCTAGATCCAAGTGATTATGCGATACTCAAAGGCCGTGACAAATGCAACTAAAATACCCGAAAATGTGAAGCTCCTGAAATGGCTGCCGCAAAATGATCTACTTGGGCATTACAAAGTCAAGCTATTCATCACACATGGCGGGGCGAACGGGCAATTCGAGGCCTTGTACCACGGGGTACCCATGATCGTATTTCCGTTGTACGGCGACCAGCCTTATAACGCAAAGCGAGGGGAATACAAGGGCTTTTCGGTCACAATGGACATCTTGACCTTTGAACCTGATGAGTTAGTACACAACGTCAATTTACTCCTTAGCGATGACAGATACAAGTTGCATATACAGAAGGCGTCGCGTATATTCACGAGTCGAGCTATGAGCCCTAGAAGGAGAGCTGTGTTTTGGATCGAGCATGTCCTCGAGTTTGGAGGGGCCCACTTAAGGTCCTATGGCTTGGATATGCCTTGGTATCAATATTTCATGTTAGATATTGCTGCTGTGTTCTTGGGCGTTTTAGTCGTTATGGGGGTTTCAGTATCGGCGATTGTATGGTGTATTTTAAGGAAGATATTTAGACCTAAGGCATTAATTAAAATCAAGACAAATTAAGCTCAAACAGCTGTGACACCAGAGTAATGGGTCCGTGATTATCTAACAATTCTCTGGCGTTATAATCATTATACATTTATAAAGGTGAGGGACTGGTTAGGGGCATTATTTTGGTTTAATACCCCTTATGTGTTAAGACCAGTTTTACACTACATGCCATAAACACGAGGCACGGAGCTCGCATTTTAGCATTGAGATACATTGAGTTAGATGGGAGAACATGGGGGTGGGGTTGTTAAAAATTAAATATTGAGCTTCATATATCATATAGCGGCGTAATTTTTGCTGAAACGTTTGTGTGAATTGTGTCCCCAACGTTGCAAAATAAGAAAACTGTAGAAAACAATTGATATTATACCTGAAATATCCAATTTAAGAGCCAAAACAATGTTTGTTAAACGAATCAAAGTTATATTTGCATGCATAAATTATCAAATCTAACCTTATAATATGATACAAGTCTAAATATCTTTTTATAGCGATTATTATATTTGTACATATGAATTATAATGCATAATGAATTAATTCTAATTAAATTATAATTATTTAGATAAGTATCAGGCAAATTATCTTTATACAATTGGTGCAATCATTATAAAATGTTTAATAATCTATTGTCTCAACATCAAGGTTATAATTCGGTTAATAGTTTAATAAAACGATCCGTGAAAATCATGGATCCCTCATCGAAGTTAATTAAATGTTTGTAACTCAAAAATCAGGTCATGTGCCTCCGAAAGGCAAAAAAAAAAATGTGAGAAGAAAATCACTTCGACCGAAAATATTCCAGTTGAACATACGTGCGACAAAGCGTTAAATTGGGATTCGGATATGAATGAAAATAAAAATAAAATCGTTTATTCAGACTAGAACTTTCATACAAGGTGTTGAAATAACGAATTGAGAAAACTCCAATGGAGAAACCCCCAATCGGAGAAATGGAGAAAGCCACAAAATCGTTTGCTCTCAATTGGAGAAAACCCCAAAATTGAACAATCTTATTTATTATTACCTTTATTATTTTATTAATCCACGCTTGATTCACAAGACGTTGGTAATTTTAACAAAATATTGTCGTGAGTTAATGTTTTTTTTTCTTTGTATTTTTATGCCCGTTATCCAATAGACCATCAGGGTCAGTTGCAATAATAAATGTTTGAGCTTTAATGCATTTATTAATGAGTTGTTGTTTTTTTGTTAGATTTGATACAAAAAATCCACGTTGTTTCAAATAAAATTTCAATTCTTTAACGTTTCTTTTTTGGCGAAAATCGCCACATTGATTTCGAAAAGCTTGCTTTTCAATGTCATGAGTATGTGCTTATAAATGAGAACTTGCAAAGAAAGACAGATTTATTTGTAACAAAAGGAAGTGGATAAAAGATGTAAATAAATAAATGTGTTTATCTTGAAGGTTTGGGACAAAAGATCACAAGAAAATATCAACAGATTTATTTGTGTACCAGATCTAATACACACATCTTATACACATCTAGTAATACAACTGCGCACCACACACACAACTGCATGCTCAGCCGTGCCTCGTGTTAATGCAAATAGCTCTTATCGTATGAGCCTTATTATTGGATACATCATACATTTGCTCGTTAAGGACAGCAAAGTAGGGAGATTGTTTTTCAATATATCTATTTCAGTCATGATTCAGCGCTAAAATTCTATATCTTGTGAAGGGATATGTAGTTTTCCCTAAACTTTATTTATATTCTTGATTTAAGCAAGTAATATACATGTATTCAGTATGCGAATTTCAAGGGGTGTGGGTTTTAATATTTGTAAGATATACAAATAGATGTAAATGGGACACACACTTAAACGTTGACCAAACTCAGTACATTCGTGATTATTTTACTAATTTTCTTTAAGAATAACGTTAAACAATAGGCTTATTATTATTGTGTGGTTACTAAAAGCTCTACCATAATGTACCAAGCTCTATGCATTATATCATAGTGACTTTTTTCGTTGAAAAGTATGAATTATGTGTTATTTTCAAATTCTCCTAAAAATAGGATAAACGAACACATTTGGGTCATAAAATATTTTGTTAAGAAAAAAAATAATAATGCGTTTATCCATGCTAAGCAATGAGTTTCAACATTATGAAACATCACATATTATGAAACTGGTAAGAACCCGGCCAGGTAAGCGGATTCAACTTATGACATAATAATCCCTTGTGGAAGAGCGCTAAGACGCCTCATATTATGTTGACGATGTATTTTAAAACGTTTGGTAAAAGTCCGTATATGTATAACTGTTCACAGAAGAGTTGTAAATTATCCATTCTATGACTTAATTAAGAAAATCAAACAGTGATACGTTCAATTGATAAATTTATTTAGTTATTGTATAAAAGTTATATATCTATCCTGACACAGACACTATAACAGATGCTTTATTCAGTTCAGTAATTATGCAAATTCATGATACTCGGCTACGGAGTTATTCAGCATCAACGTAGTCATCGTGTAACCAATCGTTGCTTCATTGCTATGCTATGAATATTCCAAAACAGTTATGCACACTCATATACAAATATTTTAAACATTCAGTACCCAACTGTGAATATTTTCACTTCTCAAAAATACCCTACGCAATAATACAAAATTCACATAGCATTACTTATCAAATACCGTTGATAGATATATTTTTATTTTATCGAAATTAAATAGAAATGAATGATTGACAGACATTTTGTATAAAGAGAGATCAGTAAAAAAGGACGGATAACTAAACTAGTACATGTATATTAATTGAGAAAAGGTAAATGTTGAGAACTAACCCCAAACACCACCAGGAGCTCATAAAACGAGACCATATACAAAACATAACTAAACACCAATTTAAATCATAATCTATGAAGCATTATGTATAAAAGACCAAATACATGGGGGTATAAATATCTATACACATTCAGTATATTTTAAGCAGCATTAAGTAAAAACAAACGTGGGATATGTTAAATAGGAAAATTCAAATATTTATCATTTAACAATATACTGTTGCACAAACATCAGTCGAAAAATGTTAAATCCAGACACCTTGATCAGCATAGCTTTAAATGGTTATAAATAAATTTCATTAGCACCGGCTCTATTCAGATTAATTGAAATAATGTTAATTTCATAAATTAAAGTTAGATACTATTTTTCACATACCTATTCATATAAGTGTCTCTTTTCCGAAAAAGAAGCATTGTTGTTGGATTAAGTCTGCAGTTCTGTAGCTTATGGTAAGATAATCTGGCGATAACTCAGAACGTTTTCATATATCAGGTACACAATTCGTCGTACACATAAATTAAAAGGCGCTAGGTAGAAGTGAAATAAAGAAATAAACCACCAGATTAAATTGAAGTACCGGTAAATCAAATTTGGAAAAGCATCGAAATTTTTGACGCTAACAAATCCAGAACCAAATTAGTTTTTTATTTTAGTACATATAGGCCTAAAAGCAATAATCCAAATTTATACCTGTATATTTTTTTTCTAATTTTGTAAGTGTTCAATTCCGTTTTGACTTGAATATTAAGATTTATACTCATTTGAGATAACAAGCATCTCAGACTCTTCACATAAACACAACAAGAATTTGGTCAAAGATGATTGTTAATAAGCACTGAACAAAATGAGTTATAAAATATCACAATAAGTTTATTTCTGGCACTTAACAAATGGAATCATGTAAAACAGTTATGATATAATGAGTTAAAATGGTGTATAACAAAATATCACAGACAAAATGATAAGCCTACAAAGGCAGAGCGATAAAGTTTATAATCCACGCTTTGATGTAAGTTCAGTTAATGCTTATGTATATTATTGAAATACCAGGAACGATTCTATCAATTTAGAGCTGAATAGAAGATACACCTTACTAGACATACATTAATGACAAGGAGGCCTATATATTCGACAGTTCTTGAAATCATATAGTTTCAAGATGTACTCAATCTTGTAACATGTAGACCTATACTTGATACAACATAGGTAAGAACGCACACACCAGGTCCTACTGTTAAAAAATACATATGCTCCATGTGCAATATATACAGTGCCGATGAACAACTAGGTACAATGTTTTGACTCGACCATAATTTATATCAAGGCCAGGTTTAAATTTGGATAATTATGAACTCTTGAAGTATCGGTCCTTTTTTTTTTTTGCTCAAACACTATAATTTGACATATAACCAAAGATAAAAATACAATTTATGATAACATTTATTATACATAAACATCAGGAAATATCAAAAGGAAACAGTACGAGTGTTCTCGTTAAATACCAACATATCCTACATTAGCTACATGAGACCAAAGGTCCTCACAAAACACCATCTGCCAGATCTTACAAGTTAATTTCGTTAAAAGAGTTCCTATCAAAAGACTTGCATTTTGAAACTGTGTCCTTGTTCTATACGAGTCCAAAGGCGGCTTCTTCGCAGAACTTGAGCTGCCAGATTTTGCCGGCGAACGCCTCGAAATCATCGCGACCTAGCAATGCAGTAAGTTGCTCCTGAAAACCGACAAAAAACTAACTTTGTGAACTCTAAATGTATACCAATTTATATGAAATGATTTCTTGAAAGCTTGAAATTTGTTGCATATTCTTCCAAATGGAATAACCTTCTAACTTGAAATGTGCTGTATATTCTTCGAAATGAAATAACATTTTATTTGGATTGTTGATCTTACTGGTGTGCCAAGCTGACAATTTTTTTTTATAAGTTGAATTTACCTCTACGGAATCACCACCAATATTGTCTAAGATGTCATAGGCGCGTTTCAGCTTCTCAACACCAAGCCCGCGTATGCAGTCCCTGTAAAGGAACGAAAATACATTTTCTATACAGCTTTTGTATACATCAACATAACACGAGGAATTATTTGTACCGTTTAATATAAAAATAAGGACATTGAGTTTCAACGTTGAGTTTCAACTTAATCTATGTACACTCTAACTCTAACATTTTTTGTTTTGAGCTACTTTCTATAAAATATAACCTTTCCATTGATTCACTTACTTCCTGAGCACCGTAATTCTCTCCCAAAGCCGTCCTGTTGTCGTCATCGTTCTTCCCGCTGCAAGTAAAACATATATATAAATTTCAATCAAACATCAATATGTATGTAAAATGAATATAGAGTGAGAAAATACATAGTTTTGAACGAATGAGTTGAAACTCAAGACAATTCTATTGTTTATGCGTCCAAGACATATCAATACAATTTTATCAACTAAAATTTTCTTGTTGGTAAACGTATTGATGTAGTAAGTTTGAGTACCTGGAATGGTGACTTTGCCGGTGGCGGAGGGGTAGGCGAACTGAGGGTCGGCCGACGGAGAGGACACAATGTCTTCGACCTCATCCATCTCCTGGGTACCCGCATCTGCAAACAAAGATCAAATCATTTTACTATAAAATTTATTCATACTTATTATCTATTTGAGTTAAAGCATATTCTTTAATTGTTTATGAGTATTCTGGTTTGTAAAATATATTTGTCTGAATCAAACAGAATAAATTTACCCTTGCATTTATACAGAGTGTTTTTTTTTGTAGATTTTAAATATATTTTCTATGAAAACCGCTATTTTTGGCCAATTTGACAACTACCGGTCGGGTGTTTTTGACCAAAAGGTCAAAAGGCACATCTACGGACCAATACCTTTCATTTGAGCCTATAACAAAGTCTCTTTGAGCTTCCGTTCAAAAGTTCTAACCCGTACAAGCTCAAGGCTTGCAAACCGCTATTTTTGGTTATTGTGGCCAATTTGACAACTTCCGGTCGGGTGTTTTTGACCGAAATGTTCTAAGACACATCTACGGACCAATACCTTTCATTTGAGCCTATAACCAAGTCTCTATGACCTTCCGTTCAAAAGTTCTAGCCCGTACAAGCTCAAGTCTTGAAAACCGCTATTTTTGAATATTTTGGCCAATTTGACAACTTCCGGTCGGATGTTTTTTACCGAAATGGTAAAAATGCACATCTACGGACCAAGACCTTTCATTTGAACATATAACCAAGTCTCTATGACCTTCCATTCAAAAGTTCTAGCCCGTACAAGAAAGCGATGACAGACAGACGGACAGACAGACGGACGGACACCCCAACTCTATAGGCCCCCAATTTATGGGTTGGGGCCTAATAAAAATTGTAGTACGTCAAAATACATGACATTTCAAGGATTTACACCTTGCCTCACACCAAAAATACCAGTGACCAAATACATACCTATCACCACATGAGGCGTCTTCATCTGACTTGGCGACTTGACATAGTATGTAGCCCCATTAAACAACCGAGGGGGCGTGGCCTGTTGAGGCTTAGGCTCCTCCTCCACAGCTACGTCATCTACGTCATCGTCTTCTTCTTCGTCGCCATTGGGAGATGGTTTGTCGTTGAGCCGAAGGGTGGTGCTGAGCACGGAGATGAAATTGTCCATCTCCTTCTTGTTTCTGCAAAAATACACCAGAAATCAAGGTTAAATGTTGTATAAATGTTGAAGTTGTCTTATTCAAAGCAAGAAATTCACAGTAACCTAGTTAATAAGATTAAGTAATATCTAGATTTGTTGATACTGTGTGTTTAACATAAGTAGACACCGTGAATACTGTAAGCCCATAAACCGCCAAAAAATAATTCTATACATATACTCCCTAAACCACTCCCGTTTAATCTATCTTTTTTTACGAATAAACGTTGTCTGGTCAATTATGTGTTAATTTATACCAACATAACTGCGACCCCTAGCTCTGCCTGCCCAAAAGAGAATTTATTTTCATAGCATATAGTCCCATTTCTTCATCGCACTCTATACAAACCCGTCCACTCCCACCTACCGCTTTTCCTCGACACGCGCCGTCTCTTCCTCTTCGTTATCACTGCTACTGCTACTGTCGCCTACTGATGGCTGCCGGTGCCGCGCAACCTAAACGAGAAAAGGGGGTCAAATATAGGGATCGTGAGTTTTTTTCTAGTGTATTATATTGGTTTCGTGATATCTAACATGATTGAAAAGAAAGATTGACATAAACTTTGAGATATCAAAAAGACTTTCAAAGGACGCTGATTTACCATATTATGCTGATTACAATGTAGGTCATACATTTAGGTTAATAGTCTTGCCTCTCAAACGCCTAAAATATAAGTCATATATTTACGATTAGGCCTACATTTACATAAAGATGTAATGACCAAATGAGACCTAAAATCATGCATACCGGATGAAGATTTGGCTTCTCAATAATGGGCTCGAAACCGTCGGTGCAATCCAGTTGGTCTTGCTGGGCTACTACATTGAGTCGCTTGGGATGCGACTGCGCCTTGCTGTAATCGGCCGAACGATATTGGTCCTCGACCCGTCCACCGAAGGCTGCGTCCATCGATTTGCGCGACAGATCTGTTTGGATATAAAGGGTACATTCAATGAAAGTTATGAATTTGTAGCTTAAAATTGTAGAATTGAATAACGTGTGTTATGTGTGGTGCAAAGAAATGTTCATGTCTGCGTTTAATTTATGTAAAATATAGGCTTGTTCCGAATGACATGCCCTGAGATGATGGTTTTATTAAATTACTAAGTCCATTACGAAATCAAAACATATAATTGGTTATTCATGAATGGTGATAAACTTACCGACGCTCCTGTTGGTTCGCGGAGTCTCTTCCAGAGTCTTCATTTCACGCCGCCGCGCACGCGCAGACATCGGCTGAAAAATACGAATGTATAACCACATATATAACCACATTTATAAAACCTGGAAAGTACATCTACAAGGGCAGAGCGATTTAGTATATGAAGTGGTATCAGGACATTGATAAAGGCTACACACGAGAAAATGGCAAGCTAATTAAATTTACTCTATGATATATAATCAAAAGTTTAAAATTGAAGTTATCAAGTGTCACTACAATGATCAAAATTAAGGAAAGAAAGTACATGATTGTCAGTGGTCGTTTTAAGTTATTGATTTAGAAATCAACAGTTTTTGATATATGATTATGATTAGTACTACATACAAGTATATAAGGAATATTTCACAAATAAAGTGTACACAAACAGTTATGCTACACAAAAATATAATAAAGTTCTAAAAGAGTTATTGAGAAACCTGACAGATTACACAATGCATATGGACAGAGCTATCAGTGTGTTAATCGGGGCTAAGTGACGTAAGCATGACAAACAGCAAAGTTCTAATTTGCGCAACGTCATTTTTCTTTTTTTGGCGAACAAAGCATTGCTGCAAAAATGACGCAACTCTCGGCCTGTATTCAATGCCACTTTTCACGACGATCTCATTCCACATTATCTGGAGTCAATACGATCTTCCTCATAAATAATGTCTTTCTCTGGCTCTGGTCCAAATGCAGTCATTGTGTCCTTATGTGTGTAATCCATGATTGTTCTTGCCGTGTGGTGGTAGGGCTCCCATGTCTCAGTCAACTCGAATCAATCACGCAATAAGTTGTGACTCTTACTAATGTACGATAACAAGGCTATTTATTACGCGCTCTTGTCAAATTATAAGACTTAATTGATTGTCCCATTTGTTAATGATCACTTGGGCAATTAGATAGTTTATCAAGCGGCTGAGATATATTTCTCTTATCTATCTACAATCTCTTACCAAACATGATTTTTATAAGATCGCAAGTAGCTATGCACGTATGACCATAGAGAGAAAACATGAAAATAGAATGGCTTAACAGAGTTGTGAATCATTATCACTATTTACAGACAAACAATTACTCACGGGATTGTTGATTTATAATTTCGTCAAAATACAGAATTACGGTAGAAATAAATATTTTCGAGCAAAAATGCCTTATTATTTTCTTTCTTAATTCAATTCGTGGACAACGTCGTAAAACCTGACAGTTTACATGTACATGAAACTAATCTTTAATCTACAAACACAACACATTGCAGCACTCAAAATACAATTTCTGAGGTAAAATGAAACTCAGTAAAAACAAATCTACAATGAGATGACGCATTCTTTAAATGAATGAGGTTTTAGAACTAAATGCGCATTTCAAAACAACAATTACAAGTGATAGACGTGATCTTAGCAAAATAACATAAGAAAAATGAACGTAATAACAACTGATAACAGAAATATTGGAAAATGTAATGAAAACAAGACCACATTCATCTCGCATACATTTGCAGAATTATTGAAAGTGAAAAAAGTCCTATCGAACATGCCTCTTTGACAGTGCTTGTGAATTTATCCTTTGGTTTAGTTTAGAACTGGTCATCGATCCCAACTTAGAACTCTAGCATTGGGGTCTGAACCAAACAAGCAAAAAATCGAAAAACAAAAGTATAGTGAGCCGCCTACCCGTGAATCCCCAGCGGAACTGTGAACGGAGCTTGCGGACGAACTATAGCCGGACTCAGTTATACCCCTTGCACTTCCTCTCGCCGATTCTCGACTGTTGCTTTGGGCGGGAGTGGCGGACGAATGACTTGGGTGGGGAGGGGGCAACAAAGGCAGTGGCCGCGCGGCTAACGACTTCTACAAAACACACGGATATGTGTCACTCAAATAGTTGTTGGATTTGTGCTTACTGAAGGGGATCTAAAGTTTATTGGCTCGAATAAGGAGGAGCACTTTTGGTAGATTAATTTGAGTTCTAGCTTTTTTGCAGCAATGTGTTCATTCAACAATAACGTTTCGATCGAATGTGAAGGGTCTTCACAAAAGGTGCAGCTAGTTTTAGTTTCTAAAGATTACGAAATCAACTAGAAGTTTCTAGTTTATTTTGAAACAAATTCGGACTTCGATTTATAATAACGATAATGGATCCGGGGTTGCAGCCTGTTCAAAGCCATTTTATTCCTCACCAGGCAGACACAAAGCGGGGTTGGCGAATTGCGATTTTCATATGAAGTGGGCAAAATTTATGTGGGCATAAAAACGCCAATCGAATTGTGCTTTGATCAGAAATTTCCACTGGGGCCATGTGAGGGTCCTATTGTCACAATCCGGATCGAAATCAACCGGGCAAGCAATAGTAAGTCATGCAGTGAGATGTATTTGATTTGTCATTCTATGATTTGTCGCTATAAAATGGGAAAGTAGTATAGGGGTCAGGTTAAACGTGAAACTAAAGATAAAGCATTCTATGAAAACTGTACAAAATTGGAAAATATTGAAGAGTAAGATAATGTTAACATTTATAAACACATGTCATGCTGATTATTATATTGAAATTCTAAACTGATAAATAAAAATTGGGGACAACATGCACAAATAATGTCAAATTAATAACATATATATCAACATTTCTTTTACATATCAAGCAACTGTATGTCATAACATGAACAACCATGCAATAACTGACAAACCAAACAACATTAAGTTATCCTTTCGCAACAATCGATTATCATGCTTATCCGGTCATTCACTTATTGTACATCAATATGCAACTGAATCAACAAAAGAAGTCACTTTTGACCTACTGAAGCGAACAATTAGCAAAACCAGCTTTTACATTGATTTTGAGGCCACAAGCTTGCTACTAGAACTTACATTATCTTGATAGCTGCTTCTATCTTCTCGGTAAGCACTTATCACTGGTTCCGATTCAACTTTCTTCAGTGGCACTAACTTGGGTCTATGGACGAACGCCTCACTCACATAATTCTCCGGTTCCTTCAACCCAATACCACTGTCTCTATTATAACTGTTCCCATAGCGACCATCACCATGGTTACTAACGGCATTATTGATATAGTCCACCACTGGTTTCTTTGATTTTCTGTCCATGCTATCACAACTAATGGCGATTGGGTCAGGCTCTTCGCCTGAGCTTGGTGTTGATTTCTTTTTCTTGCGACGAAAGAGTCTTGGTTTTGAGTCGCCTATGGAAGATCGTGAACTTGAGATCTGGAAACGTTGTAGAGTTGCATGGATATGGGTACATATTGTGAGTATTTGAGGTGAATATTTTAAAAGGGTATATTTAAATAGAAAATATATGATAATAGAAAGAAATAATGGACAAGAAATAAAGTTAAATGATATGAAGAGTTTGGGTCACAGTTAAAACGAACACAACTCTTGTATCACACAAACAACAAACTGTATAATCAAACAAAAAAAAATCAAGCGGTTAATGGAGTCATGATGGGTAAATTATGAGATTATATGAATGAGGAAGTAGATCTAACAAGTGGTTATAATGTGGGGGACTAGCCCGTACCAAAAAGAATGAGGAAGATTAATCCAATAACGATAAATAATTTCCTGTATTAAAGGTCTAAAGTATTTAATTAAACAACCACTTCCCCGGTTATGATAAACATGAGCCAAAACAAAAAGTAACTGGAAATATAAATAAATGACCTCAAAAGCCCAAAACTCGATAATTTGTCTACATTACAAAACGTGTATTATAAAACCCATAACACACAAACGGTGAAAAACCCCACATCGTGATCGTGAACCAAGTGAATATTTATATCTATCATAATACATTTACATCGACATGCCCACACCCTTTCCCGTGCATCTCACACCCTTTGTACTCACCACCGAGCCCTCTTCACTCTGCGACGGCGAATCCACCGACGAGCGATCCGAACCCGCTCGCCTTCGCGACACCGTTGGACTCTCGGCTTTTCCCGGAAACACGGGATCGGAACCGGAGCGATAATGGCCCTTTGGTGCTGGCGGGAGTTGTCTTGGTGGCGGCGGAGATCGGGAATTTGATCGGGAGCTGGAGGATTTATCTTTGGAGGAGTTTTTACTCTTGCGAACCCCGGTATCATCACTGTATCTACGCGGAGATTTATCCTTCGGGGATCGAGAGGGGGACGCTCGCGATTTGTATGGGGTAGGGGATAGGTTGCGGTCACTGCGAGCGGAATCTTTGGAGCGACTGTTCACATTGGCTGAGCGATCACTTTTGACGCTACGCGCGTCCGGCGATCGATCATTACGTTTAGACGCAGGCTGCGCTAGCCTGTCCCTTGACGCACTTGACGGTTTACTCGCACTGCTCCGAGACGCCGATGTAGGCGTATTATTGTCCTTACTCCTTGATACTGGCTTATACTGATTACGATCATAATTGGGACGATTCAAGTCGCGATCGGAACTAGAGCGAACAGGTCCACCACTCGGTCGCCGGTTATCGCTGCGACTTCCGTTTGATTGGCGACTGGCGCTCGATCGGCGACTGGGTTCTTCTTCGTCCTCTACTTCGCAGATTGGCTCGAGATCCGGTCCTACTTGTAGCGGCTCCAGGTCATTGTCTATCACGATCTTGCTGCGATTTCGGTCTTTGTCGGAGCCCTATAATAAAATGCTTGATTTGTATTTTCGATGTTTGGCATCGTCATGTTTAGGAGAATATTTTGTATTGCTCACAAAGACAACAACAGATCAGTCTTTGTCCAATAAAAAATGAAACCTAAAGCATTCTTACTGCAACCGTAAATAATATTTGAATAAACATGCTTCTACATGACAACATTAGAGCCTAACTAATCTGAACGAATTAAACATATTGTGACAACGAATATCATATAAAAGTACATAAGTTATTAAACAAGTAAAACATCTCACAACCTTTCCCTGAGCAGCAGAGCGCGAGTTATCCGTCACATCGACGCCAGCCGGGCGCACTTGGTTGGAGCTGCGGTCCGACCTCTGGTTGCGGGAACTGCTCGGCCGGCGACTGAAGCAAAATGTGATAAGGTCTTCATATACATATAATGTAAGGGCCGGTGATATCTTGTATAGTTTCATCAACATCGTCTTTGATCGGCTTTTTAAGAAAAGTTCGTGATATTGGATATATCTCTTTAACATTCAGATGCAATAGGCAATGTTTTTTTCGATATGGTTGATATTGTTTAATAACATAACGATCATACGAACGGCTTTATATACGAAGAACTGACTAAATATAGTATGCTACATCAATGACGTTATCATATTCAGGTCCTAAACATAAAACCTCCAAGTACCACCATTGCATATGAACGACATTGGATTTTAATGAATGCTCATGGCCATTTTTACTCATTTTACCAAAATGAATTGATGGATAAGAAAAATTAACTAAATATATCTAGTTTTTTTTTACAAATTATTCAGATCAAAATGCAAAATGAATAAGACAGATCAAGGCGAGACTTTCATAGCAAGAACAGCTTTTATTCATATACGAAAAATCGAGGACCACTTATTTGCATATGAATGAATGCCAGAGTACATTGGCTTTTATTGCGAATTCTCAATGAAACCAAGATTATTTTCGTTAAGGTAAGATACATGTAACTGCTATATACATGTAAATTAATAATCTCATGTTGCTTTGTATCATGCCTGCAGTACGTATAATAAATCATACAATTTAGGTTCTAGGTCGTTATGTTACAACAACATCTATTCGGAAAGACTGATTCAAACAAAAGCAGCATATTAAAGTTTGAAACGATACCTAAGCATACACAGAAATACACCGCGAGAACATCCGATGTTTAACAATGAAAAATCATTCGCAGGTAACATTATGACTCACGATTTCTTGGTTCCCTCGAGGAACTCTGCTATATTTCTCTTGATGTAAGGGTCTCGCAAGATGCGGTTGACGCTGGGTCGCTTGTCAGGATTCTGGTGTAACATGGCCTTGATGAGCTGTATCAGCTCGGCGCTGTACATTTTCGGCATGTTAGGCATCTAATCGCACAAAGGAATGCACAGTATAATTGTTTGTTTTGATGCCATGATTCCATTGAAGATTTAGGTGTCGAAACTTCACTGGTAAATGTTTAGTCGTATTTTCAAGCCAATGAGACCGTAAGTACATTTTAGGGGTGGGCAGTACGAGCACTTTTTTGGGTGACCTTCTCCGATTTCGCTCGCACAAAACTTTTTCGAATTCTCGTGGTCTACTGGTTATAGAAATACGTTTATTTAAAAAATCGGTTGAAATTTCGCGTGGCTATCCACTTTTTCGCGCCCAAAATGCGAAAATCTGACATTTTAATGGAAAAATTAGTTAAATCTGATATCCAACCTTAATTTCAGTTTCGTTTTTTCTCCAACCGAATGTTTATGTTCCCTGCTTGAATTTGATACCAAAATATCCAAATATTTGTGACCCTTAGCCAAAAAATATTACATCGAAAACATTCAATCTCAAAAATTGAACATTTTTGGGATGCATATTTATGTTTTTCCCAAGAAAATCTAACTTAAACCAACAAATGTAATGAAATCTCAACCAGGGAGCTTGCTACTCATTTTTCCTTTTAAAAATTGGCAATTGCCGGGTCATTTTTAGTTCAAATGTTTCATTTTTTGATAAATACAAGTCCCATTTTCTGGCCAAAACCAAATAGAGAATTCGCCAAGTTTCGACATTCTCAAGATTATTAACTTGATGGTATTTCCCGTTCAAAATAAATATTATTTGTAACCGTATGTCAATGGTTTATCTTGATTTTACGAATTCTATCACTTTTTTATACCCCATATACCAAAATATCTTGCTGGCCTCTTCCACAAATTGGTGTATTATTAATGTTGGCCTATGTATTTGGCTTGCTAGACTCAGATCAGATACTGGGTTTAGAATCGGTTATAACCCCTTTCTTCGTTTAAACGTATCGAAAATGCATAAAAACAAATAAAATTACAGCGGTCTGAATGTGATGTGGATTTAGCTTGATTTCAGTAATTATACGGTACTTTGTTCGCGGAATGTCGATGCGAATACGTTGTTATTCAGCTGCGAAACCTCACAAAACGAATAAATATGACAAGGATATGGATATACAACGTCGAAAATTGATTAAGATATTAAAATTGTGGAATTATCTTTGTTTAAACTTAGACAGAATAAGTTGATTTTTCCACATGTTTTTTTCCTTTGCACTTTTGTAAATGATAAGATTATCAATGGTAACTTACCGGTATATAAAAAAATGTTCGCTCTAAAATCATGGATAACAGCGCAAAATACTTTTAGAAGTATTTATAATCAATATATCAAGTGAAATAGAAACAATTGTGTGTGAACGGAATCGTGGATGGTCACCGACAAATGAGCCTGTACTTAACGCCCCCCTCGGTCATCATCAAGAAATGAACAATTAAAGCCTAAATATGGGCAGCAATCGCCGAATTTATAATGGTAAAATAAGTATTAGGCCCACTATTTGACGATTTATAACATTTGTTAGATTTAGTCAGGTTTTCTTTAAAAAGAAACATAAATATTT
>LQRL01160196.1:35226-46217 GCA_001703475.1 Hydroides elegans
CAACCGCCATTGTCCCCCTTCATTTTGCGATCGTGGGTTGTTGATGCTTTGACATTTTTCTTTATTTGAGCTAAGCAGGTAGCATCTATGCCCTCGGTGGTATATCTTGTTTGTTAAAGATTTGTTGATTGGATAGAGTAACCAGATTAGGATAAAAACGACCTTATTTTCATTACCAAGATAGTACTTGAGCACAAATAAAAAATACACGGAACAAAAATTTATTGTGTCTTTTTCTAATCCACTCCGCTTTCTGTTTCGTGACAATATAATGCAATAGAAAAAAAGACGGATGACCTTTGTGTGTATTTCTGACGTCTGGCGGACCAGGGGAACATTATTGGAAATTAAGTTATGGGGTAAACTAGAGAGAAATGATTGTTTGCCATTGATTAACAACTCAATCCCTCTGCCTCCCTTTGGATTAAATGTGATATGACCTCCTTAAGGCACGTCAATCAATACGTCGATGCATGCAAGAGTAGAGATTCCACTCGTATAAATTGCATTCCAATCAAGCATTCTCCTTCTAACCGCCCCCACCCTCCACCCATCGGGCTTCCAAAAGTGAAAAAATGCTGCTCCTCGTAAAATAAAGTCTCCCACTCCTCAAAACCTGTTGTCAGTAATAAGGCTATTGATTTATGACTTCGAGGCACTTCATAAAAATGACCTACTCCCCGCCCTCCCTATACATAGTCATTCTCAACGGTGTCGTTGGTACAGCCTGCTTTTTGTTTTGTTTGGCAGTGTTTTCTTTGCGGAATGCATTCAGGGCATCGATTGGTCTTTTTGTTGTGGTTTCTTCTTGGGAAAACATTTATAGAACTCCAATATCAACATTTGAGTGGTCATACAAAGAAATTGTGTGAATTTCAATTGATTTGACTGTGAATATCGAAGGAGGACGAGTGAAATATAAGTACAGTTGTACGATATTATTGGTTTGGAAAAATGTCTATAGAATCGGAATTCGGGGATGACCGGAAATCCGGAAATGTGAAAACTTTCTCAGAAATCTGACTACCGTTTATGTGACCCGGCGACTGTGTATATATACACTAATGAATATATACACGTTGAATGAAGGACGTTTACTAATAATTCTGGGTGATAATCGTCTATAATGCTGATTTTCACTTCATCGAACAATGTCCTGCTCTTCCCACTGTTTCCTGTCTTTCCAGTAATAATGGGGCGATTAAAAGTGCAATACTCGCAACTAATAACTTGTAATGGTCAAGCCACCTACATCACATCAAAATGTCATCATACGGAGGTCACCGGTCACTCAAAACCCTCCTTTAATTATCAGGAATTAATACATTATGAAAAAAAAATGGTTTCAGAGAGACCATGACATGTTTGTTAATAAGAAAAATACTTACAGTGTAGATGGTAAAAAATGTAACTTTCTAATCGGAACGTGACTCAAGTATGGCAAGTTAGCCTATATCAACTACCCTCATCCAACACAATAATCCTACATATATGATTAAGAATCTCCCAGAGAATATTTTGCAGCACAGCAAAAAACAGCTGAAATAGTAGCTGAGAAAATTGGCGGCGGAGTGGTGGTGCCCATATAGATGGCAGTCATGAAAATTTGATGTGCTGCTTGGGCGCCCATCAATAAAACGTGTCGCATGATGCGAGATACACTTAGGGGGATAGAGGACTCTGTCCCGTCCCGTGTCATTGCTTGTTGCCGCCAGGCCGTTACGGTTGTGCTAGGAGCGACCAGGGCGTTATGTGGTCATTCTAAAACACATCTATCGAATATGGCATATGCATATACGAGACCCTAGAATGCAATTTTAAAACGACGTTTCGAAAACTGTTTGAATTGACCGAAACCGTACGCCTTGAATGAAGAGTGATATTCTGATTCGCGAACTGATCAGGTCGAGACAAATACTCAATCCACCTTAAAAATTGCATATGAATATCTCAAACAGGTCGAATTGTAACAACTATAATAATCCTTTGTATAAGCCAGCTGCAGCAGATGCAATGGAGTCAATGTCAAATCCACTAGGGATGTCGCATAACCTGCAATATTCATAAGTCTCATCCCAGTGCATCCATATGACACATAGTATGCATCATTAGGAGATTATTGTTATGGGCTATGAATGAAATCCATTTGGTTGAGCTTTAATTGGTCGGTTTCATGGCGGCTATCCCATTATACAGTGCTACAGTGACCTCAAAGTAATTATTGAATGAATTCATATATGATCTATTTCTGTGTATTCAGAGTGATTATTTTTAACATCAAGAAGTAGGACATCTCCTGTTTGCAATCAATAGCGAAACATTTTTACTCGCGATAAAGAGGATGCATGGGATGGTAAAGCTAAACGTTGTCATTTTCTGAATAATGAGCCATTGTGCTGGTTTTTCTGTGCTTGTTCTACCTGAATGATCACATTGCAAAATTCATCACGATTGATTTCGTTTTCGGTGGGTGAACTATCAGAATGACATAAATATGATATTCGTTTTAGACCGATTTGTATCCATCAGTCACAGCATTCTGCAATATTCAAGTCTTTAGAATGAGAGTTTTCTGAATGAAAAGCCAATGTTACATGAAAAAATTAAAATAATTCTAATTGACATCACGTTTTTGTTTACACATGCAGGGATGGCTGACAAAAAGAGCAGATCTTAACCATAAACAGGCATATCAAATTAACACTTTTGAACATAACTTTATAAAGAAGCACTGAGTCTTATAAACTAATGTCAATGAACTCCAGATCTTTAGTATGCTTAGTATCACGTGCTTCTCTAAAAGGAATATAGGCCCTGTGTTGAAATGATTTTTTTTTGTTCTTTGCAGGGATGGGCGGCTGGCTGAGAGTGACCAGATCCTGGCCATTAACGAATGTTGACTTTGTCCTGCCGTAGATGTTTTCTTAATGGTTCTTAAGTGGGTCTTAATAAAAAGGGTCCAATGCTATATTATAGCTATACAATTTATCAATGTTTCCTTTTGTCCTTTGCAGGGATGGGCGGCTGGCTGAGAATGACCAGATCCTGGCCATAAACGAGCACGTGCTGGATGCGTCCATCTCGCACCAGCAGGCCATTCGCATTCTCCAGCAGACACGCGGCACCGTCCAACTCACCGTGGCCCGAGGAGCAACAACCGCCACCACCCAATCCGCTCAACCCACGACCTCCTCTCAACAAAGCCAGCCAACGAGCCCCGCAAAGAGCCTCACCTCATCGCCCCAACCCACAAGCCCGCCACCGCCGCTCCCGGAATCCGCTGTTCCTGCTACAGCAGAATCCGCATCAGCATCGGTTAAAGGGGTTGAAGGGGTTGCAGCAGCACCTGAGGATATACAGCCAGCTGCTGTTGTGTTGACTGCGGCTGCAGCTGGGGAGGTGATCACAACTGAGGGCGCATCGTCGTCGTCACAGCTGAGTGCGTCGTTGTCATCAGCGGAACACGGCGCCTTGGATAGGACCGAGTCGGCGCTCAGTGAAACCAACTCAGACATGGTGGTAGGTGTTTCATATAAGTGTTTATGTCTGTCAATTCTATTGATGGACGGGTTGTTTTACTTGTTGTCGGTCGGTTGTTTGGTCGGTTCATGAAAAAACTGTTATTTCGGTTTTGTTCCGTCTGAACTGACTGACTGAAACATACATATGGTTCGTTTTCTCCTCCAAATCAAAATTGCCAAACAATATACATGTATAGTCTAAATTAAACGACTATCGCAGTATGAAAAACGATCGAACAAAACCAATGTAACAACGCAAGAACTTTATGATTATCTTCTGAAAAAAAGCAGAAATTTTAAACAAATATATAAAGAAACATATTTTTTTTTCGCTTATTCCGATGAAATATTTGAAAGTCAATTGAAACTAACACATTGGACAGATAATCCGGTAATTGTAAAAACAAACTCCTGAATTTATTTTGAGAAAAGCAAAACACACACACACAAAAAGAAAAGAATTGCCGTTGGGACGCAATAGTGCAGAAACCTTGGATCGACGCTTTGTGCTCAATTGTCCAATACGTCAACTGTAGGGCTTATTTCATTTGTCAAATGGCGGATGTTTTTAACAACCCGGTTGCAAATCACCCTTGGAAGAGCTGTGTTGGGAGAGATATTCGGATTCACGACTGGTGTGTGTGTGCCCTCGGATAAGTGGAGGGGTTTCAGGGTTAAGCCTCCTCTTTGTCATTTGAATGCGAATCGGGAGACCCTTTCCTTTTAGCGCGGATTGGAAAGCTATAACGGGTTATTCAAGGGGTGGAAAGCCTTTTAGATAAGGATGATTGGGAATTTAAATTTGAGAGCTTCTATTCTCCGATTGCATTGTTTTTGTCCAGGGTCTTCTCGAAAATATATTTAAATAACAAAATCCTTGAGTATATCAACAAAAGTCGAAGACGATTTTCTTTGAGACGTTATCAGTACTGGACATTAACACCATGTTTTTAGTTTCATCAATGCCATTTATAATTTCTCTGTCATTTTTCCATTCGGGCATATTATCGGTAAACAGACTTGGAGTCTACATCAGTACATGTGTCAGAATGTTGATTGTGGCTCCAGGCTTAGAAAACAGTCAATTCATGTGATGTTCCATCCCATTTTTACAATTCCATCTTAAATTCAACTACCATACCCCTGGGGGCTGAATAACAAGCCCATATTCTATTTGGATTTAGCTTGAATCTCGACTTCAGCTTTCCTTCTAGAGCTAAGCAAGGAGTGGCCCCTTGCGGAAATGAGATGCGTAATGGACAAAATTGGGAGTTGACTTTCATGCCTATAAATAGTAAACGAGGTTTCGTGGAGGAAGGAATGATGGTTCCGTGGTCTTTGGGTGGTTCCGGGTGCCATGGACGTACGTGTTTGATCAAAGTGAATTATGATTGTTCTCATTTTATTTTTTCTCATTTTATTTTTTGTTGCCTATTTTGTTAATTTATTATACACTTTGACACTTAACTAAGTTTCTTTGGTATCGAGTCAACTCGTAGACAGACCGACTCGTAGACCCAAAAAAGTCAAGTCGTAGACAAAACTTATTATTTGGACCCGTTGTAACGATATGTTTTGTCTACGAGTTGACTTTTTGGGTGTCTACGACTTGACTTTCGTGTTTACGAGTTGACTTTTTTTTCTGTCTACGAGTCGGTTATTTTGTCTACGAGTCGGTCTGTCTACGAGTCGGTCTGTTTACGAGTTGACCATAATCCGTTTCTTATACTTTGATTAGGCAAGTTTACCTTCGGTTTTGTTTATTTAAAAAAAAATGTAAGCGCATATGCAAATGACTCGAACTGTGCTCCGTTTACCTCTGCATTGCAACATTTACTCATCCTTAACCGGACCGCATTCCCTACCCAATCCCCCCCCCCTTTATCAAAGGCTCGGAAGTGTGCTTCCCTGACTTCTGCATGGAGAAACATCCGCACCCTCCTTTGCTGTACCTTCCCCCTTCCTTCTTCCAAAACCCCGCCTACCCTATCCTACCTCCCCCTCCAACCGCACTCCTCAACAGCTGCACAGAGATCGTGGCTTATCACGCATTGTCACTCGACACGTCCTGTCAAGAGCTCCTGAGAAGAGCTGCCGAGAAAGCAGAAGAAGCGCCTTTCTAGGGGCAACTGACACTGAAAGACAAGGCTCAGTACAGTGAATACTTCACGAACGATGTCTTTAGGCTTTAGGCGGGCTTTAGTGGACCGGCTTTGAAGCGACTACGGAAACCTTTTTCAGATTGCAGAGACCTTGGGTGGAAGCGGTAAGCTGTTATGGGCTAGAATGCATTGGTTTACTGTAATTACAACACATGATTCATTGAAAAAAAAATTATTGCGAAATCTAACTTGCATTTTTATCTCGACCGCGCAGATTGTTTTTCTTTCTTCATATTGAGTTTTGCGAGCGGAAGGATTTCTGTTATTCTTGGAAAATCTCTTTTGAAAAGCTGCAGTGGACGACCAATTTGGGTATCGTCGAGGTTAGCTTGTTATGGCCTCATTTGGAATTCTCTCTGCGGACGCCTATTTGCATATTGCCGCCTCACTTGTGCCGTTGCCCTGTCAAGCTATTACCAACGAAAATCTTCTAAACAGCATACTAACAAGAAGAAAATGCAATGTGACAAATTTCGGTTTGTTCTGGTACATACATAATGGGAGCTGATGATATTACCCTTGTGACTTTTGGTTCATGATTTTAACGCCCTTGTGAATCTAGGTTTGTCAACTCGCAAAGACTGTTCAATATGGTAAAACAGCTCTATACATCGGAGATCCCCTTGGAGGAATAAATCAGCATTTATGCTTCATGTCCACTGTCCACCATAGAGGTGACCCATGGTTAAGCACGGCCCGGAATGGTGACAGAAATGGCATTTGTCATGTGTTAACGGTGAGTGTCCATTACAATAAGTGGCCTCCGTAGATCATCTGACTTCACTCTGCAGATATAAACAACGCCCTTTTAAGCATCAGCTTCCTCGTTTTCACATAAATCAAGTTCGCATGTTATCCATAGGCATTGTGAGGCAGTAACGAAAATATGCACAACTTTTACCTGGTGCAATTTCCAAATGTGCAAAGATTCAAACTCGTGGTGATTTCTGTTAATATATACCCTGTAATATTTATGTTATTGCCGCAATTCTGTAAGGCTAAAATACATCATGAGCATTAACTTTAACATGGAATCCAATAAGATCCGCCTGGTGTTCCTCCAGTTTCAACAGTTCTGCATTGATGAATCGCCATTGAAACTAGACATGCTCCATAGTCGTCAAAGGGCACATCGGACTATCATATTTTATGATGAAGAGCTCGTATCTGTTGAAGACAAGAGTAATACGCAGATGTGCAACCCTCTTCCCTTTGCTGTCCATGTTATTAGACCCCAGTGTATTGTAAACTAACCTGATACAAGCAAGCCACATGGTGCAACCCCCGAAGTGAAGGAAACAAAGTAAGATTTGTTCACAGTTCACCCTGCTCCCAGCGCCTCTAAACTCTGATATATAATTGAATGCCGTTTGTAACAGGATTGGAACAGTTCAGGAGAATAATCTCGTCAGCCAGATCATGGATTGAAGAAAAGTAAAACGACGTAGGCCTTTGAATAGGTCCTGTCGGATTCCAAGCACTGATGTCTTGTTCTACAAGATTTGTTCTACAACAAAATTTGTGGTAATTGCTCCTTTCTTTAAAAAACAAACAAACACAGCTCAATACGCGACACTGTTTAGTCGGTGTCTTCTATCAGAAACAGGATCCTACATCTCTTTTACATTGAGTTGTTGAAGGACATTGAACTTGAAACCAGAATAATAGAAGACCCCTCGATTGCTTGCATGACGATCACAATAGGTACAACTGAGTATCAACCTGTAAGTAATCTTTACTTAATACTTTACCGCAATCGGGAACTTGGCACGACTATGCGTTTGTCTGGTTATTTTTGCAGACAAAAAGAAACAATATTCTAACATTAGAAAACGATACTCTCCTCTTTTGATGAAGGGGATCTGCTTACAGTAAACATGTTGATCCGAAGGACGTTGCCGCATATTATCGTTATCTTTTATGATGGTTATATTGGGCCCGTTAAAGAAGGACACAATGCGACATTTTCTTTTAATTGTTTTGAATTCAGTTTTGTCTGGCTTAAAACCGACGCATGACAAATCTACTCATCGCTTCATTGTCTTTCAAAGCTTCTGGTACTCATTTTTAAATTTGTTTATCAACTATTGCTGTTCAAATAAATTAGTGTTGTTTTGACGTCAAACCCCATTAACATCTTGGACGTGTCATTTCCAGCATAGGGTTTGAGATGTTCTTGAAATTAATCGTTTGATGGTTGAAGGATACTAGTTTTTATGAGATAAATGCTTTAGTTGGCAGGGGCTCAAGTTCCATATTTTACTTAATGTCTCATTTGTATAATATAAAGATTACTAAAATCTAAAATTAGATTAAATTAAATTACTGAAATTGTCTAGGCAATGGAGCAAGTAATAACAGCGTTTCAGTAATTTGTTTGGACATACCATAATAAATTCCATGCAATTGTGACATGAACTAATTGTGAAAGATGACCTAGATGCTCTAAATATTTCAAGTTACTTGTATGCGTTTATAGCCGCAGTATGTCCAGCGTTCGGTCGGTTGTAATAAATGGCTTGGGCTTTTACTTCATTTACTCGGAACGTGTCTCTGCGTCACTAGCACCTTATTAAGGGAGAGCGGTGGTCATTAGTGGTCATGCTTCTACGCAATTAGAGGTGCTAATTATCATCAGTGTTTGCATGGTTATGGATATCGATGGTTGAAGTAAAATTGAATCGGGTTTCCAGTGAAATGAAAAAAAAACCTGATTGGTTTGTTTAGAGTCAAACATTGTGCCAAATCCAATAAAATGAAGAATATGCATTGTGCAAAACAGCAAGACGAATTGAACTCTGAGTCTCTCCGTTGAAGCTTCCAGAAAAATCTCAATCTCTATCTCGAAGATGAGGCCCATATTTATATACATTACTTAGTCTATTACCCGGCCTTACACATTTTATTTCAAACTCACCAACGTGTCAACTTTCTAATCCGGACACTTTCGGGAAAGAGCAAAACCGTCCGGTTTTGTGGGATGTCCGGTCGATCAAGGTTACCGATTCCTATGTTTTCCAGTATTTATCAATGACAAAAACAGTGTCTCTGCAAACCCGAGAGTTTTAAAACTTTCACGTCTGTGCTAATCCCAACAACTCAATTTTCTTTGCAAATTGCAACAAACAGCGGCGTTGATTCCAAAGTGCATTGCGCATGCCTCAGCATAATTGGAAGGATCTACTTCATTTGCAGAATGTCATCAACGCTTCGTGCTAACTATGTGGCTTTAGGTCCTTCGTCACCATCGCATTTTGCATTGCATTTTAGGCTGCGGCGCTGCATTTTATTTGCAGCTTCCATTACGCGGCACCCCTAAATGGATTGTGACTTTGCTGCGAATGTTTTTTTTTGTGAAAACACCCTCCTCTTGCTGGCAGTATGTGCCTTTCTTCTGCGTTGATGTTCTTTTCGTTCAAATGAAGGCAAAGTGATTGGATTTCAGGCGACCTTTCCAATGTTTTTCATCCTGAAATGGGCTCTAGGTGCTATACATAGGCGACATCGTTACTCAAATGCTAATTGAATTTTGAAGCTGGATGCGAGGCTATTTAGCTCACGATTTTCTTAAATCCTGTTATGGGAAAAATAAACTCTGGCATGCTTAAAACAAAAGGCTTTACTAGATAGAACTTCATGTATAAACATATATTCACAGCAAAATTATACACATGCGTGATGGATCAAATATGTGTTTTTTTTTTATCGAAGGACCATTTTGATGCGGGCCCAATGGGCGATTAACGGCATTACCATTTTGATAATATGCATCATATATGTAAACTTTTTACTCAGATTTCTGAATATGGCATTTGAAGTACCGGGTTAGAATTTGATTACCCGTAGCATCAAGCTTACGCTATCATCGAAATGTAACTCATTCCAGGAAGCCGTTTGTCCCGTAGCTGTTAAATTGCTCACAAAGGCTCAGGAAATTTATAAGGGTTCAGTAGGGATGAATTTCATTTGCCCTTTGTGGTGTTGATTCATTGTTGCATTTGATTGACCATGAATGGTTTCCATGGCGATAGAAAGTAATGGCAAAGTCAGTGAAGTGCCAATTGACACCAAAAATAGCTTGGCGACCGAACCCGTTCACGTCATGCTTGTACAAAGACGCTTCGCATTTATGTCCATCTTCCCAACAGAAAGTTATGCGTTAACTTGTCATTTGATTTCTTAAGGCCAACAGAAGAAACCTTTGGACGTGGCCACACAAGAAGCGTTTTGCATTCTGGGATAATAGAAAAATGAATGTTTTTAAGCGAAACATTTCCATTGTTTGTCAGGCCCTAATAAAAAGGATTGAGGAGCGTTTGAAGGAGATTGAGAACTCCCATCGCTGCTGCACCTATGGAGCACCCAAGAGCAAAAAGACCCAAGCGCCACAGCGCGGCTGACTAATGTCAGACAACAAATTGACTACAGGCATTACTGTCAAGGTCCTCAGTTCTGCTTAAGGGTCTATGGAATAAATGCACGGCTGTGTCTCGCTCAGGGCACGGAAACATTTCCTTCCCCTTTTCCATGTGGTTTTAGAGAGCAGGAACTATATTTTCTGGTTAAATCTACATGAAATTGAAATGTCAAAACTTTTATTCACCGCTATCTTGTCCTCAAAAACGCATTGAAAGCGGTTATTTGTGACATTTTACTCCGCGCTTACTCTAAAAAAAAACCGACAAATAATCACAACTTACAGACGTAGGGTTTCCTTTGATTAACTTGTCACCCCTATTTAGATGACGCCTCCAATAGGTAGGATCCTGTTTGTAGGTCAAGGACACATGATGATGACGTCACTGTGATTGATCCACGAGAACCCATTTATCGGCCAGGGTTTCCTTTCTTTTTTAGTCGCAATGCAAGCAAACCATGTCACCTTTTCATCAATGACGTTGAACGTGAAAAAAAACGCTATGCAGTTTTTTTGTTTCTCAATATCTACAATTTTACGTAAGCGGAATGGTACAGTTAGTAGAATTCTAGCTCGTAATTTTTAGAGTACCTGTAAAATCAAATGACACCTTTATGAAACTATCTTTTTTCCATAATGGGATAATTCCATCTATTAGTCGACATTTTACGACTAATTATTTTGCAGAGGTTTCTCTGTCGTATCTGTGCCAACAGCACACTTCAACAATGGATTTGTAATTGACTCGTTACTTCACTTATTCCAATCATGTGTCTTGTCATGACGTCACGACCCAATCGTCACAATGCTTCATTCTCGAATATAGAGACCATATAGAGACTATACGTCACGCACCCCCTTAGTGAGTCGTGGGGACTGTTTGACTCTTTT
>LQRL01160208.1:6102-19038 GCA_001703475.1 Hydroides elegans
ATATGTGTATTTAATTTAAAATCTCTATCTCAATTCCTTCATACCAAACTCGCGTGCACAAAGTACTAAACATCGGGTGGAATTGTTAAAATCGACAATTTTTAAAGTGCTCCCGAATCGACAATTTTCATTCGATCCAGATAAAACCGTGACGAGGCACGACTTCAGACCTTGGTTTATATGTGCATAACATTTCAAAACTCTAGCTCAGATGCTTCATACCAAACTCGCGTGTACAAAGTGCTTGGCATCTGAAAAAAAAAACAGTTTTAAATCGACAATTTTAAAAGTGCCCCAGAAACGACAATTTTCAACCGATTGAGATAAAATCTTGACGAGGCACGACTTCAAACCTTGGTTTATACGTGTATAAAAGCTCTAGCTTGACTCCTTCATAACAAACTCGCGTGCACAAAGTACCCTATATCAAGCGGGACAGACGGACGGACGGACAGACAGACAAGTTCAACCCTATATCCCCTCGTGTTCACGGGTGGTCAAAAGGCTTTGGGTAAGATGTGAAAGCCCTACGACCAAAACTGTTGGAGGACATAGAATCAACAGCAAATAATTGTGTACTATATACAAGACCAAATTGGTGGTTTTTGCGAAGTCCACCATGACGACAACAATGGTTCGATCGTCATACAGAGCACAATTTATATTGGGGACCCAATAAGGAAGCGTTGGTTAAAACTTGAAAGCTTGAAAAGAGTGTTGTTTATGTTTATAAGACATCCACAATTGTTAAGAACAAAAAACTTAAAACCTCTCAAAAAATATTAATTCACTAATTTTTTTCTAAATTTATTTGTAAAAACGTTTATTTATTGTATTTTCATTAAATTATATTTATTTGAAACAAAATAAATAGGTTCAGAGCTTTTGAAACAGTATATCATACGTTATATAAGAAGCGAGCTGAACTCAGGGCTCTACAATTGAATTTTTGGGTGGTGTTAATAAAGTGTCAAAAAAAATAATTTCCGCCCGTTAGATCGAATGGGACTTTTTTATGGTAAAACTAGAATGTTTGTACTTAACGACAGACATAAAATCATTTCTGTTCGAATTTTGTCTAGGTTCGGCCATTTTTGACCTGAAATCTACTAGTCTATTGCCTTCGGGCGCTGTTACACACGTTGTGTGATATTGTATACATTTTATTCAACAATTATAGGTCTAGTCTAGGTGTGATATCACTGCTCTTACATTTGGTCAAAGTGTAAGTGCTTCTGAAAGATAACATGAATGGCCCAATTTATTGTAGATTCTATTTGCATATTGTTCTCCGCGAAATATAAACAATCCAAGTTATTTCTTAGGCCCTAACTGATAATCACTTCTCGTTGGAATGAAATGTTTGAATTCATGTTTCATTTACATCTTGTTCTAGGCTATTTAATGTGTTGTATACATGCTGTGCTTAAAACAAAAATACTTTCTGAAATGATTCTCAGATAGTCTAACCTATTTTTATCAAAATACAATATCGAAATCATACAATACAGTAGACTTTATGAAACTACGAGCTTATAAGAGTACATGCATTGAAGCATTGGAACTAGAAATCTAGAAATCTCATGGATGGATGTTATAAACAATTATTGATTCAAATACACCAAATTATGTGCAGAGCAGATTGGATATGTAAGAAGACCCACGGATAAAGATAAACATAAAATAGGTGTACATTCTATAATAATGCACAAACAAATTTCACAAATAAGTTAAAGTTTTAGATGAGTAAGTCATTTCACTGGTATTATCCATTGAACATATGCATTTCTGGCAATATGCATAGGAATGAAAAGTACATTACGGCAGTTTTGTTGTTTATTTGTATGTCATCAGGTTTATACATATTTCGCTTTGATATTGGATCAGATACAGTATCACAAAAGGTGATCTCTTCCTTTGATGCACGATATGGTTCACGGAATTACTCCTACCTTATATCCCAAATAACATTAGGGCATTTTGAGTTCGAAAGTTGGAGTTTGAATGTAAATAGTGGTGTTATCAAACCAGAAGAAGAAATCAATATCACACAGTACGAATCTCATGGCTGTGATAACTGCTCATCATATATAAATATTTTCAATTTCGGTCAGTTTAATGAAACTCATAATTTCGACGACCGGTTTAACTGTGTGAATCTAAGCGTAATTCCGCCGACGCCCATATGTGTTTACAGTGCCGAAGTGGACATATACGTCTCAAGACAAATTCTGAACGAAGGAGTTTGGGAACCACACATAGTCCGCCAATTTCAGGATGTTTTACGAGCTCACCCCACATCTGGAGTGATAGATCTCGGCGCCAATATTGGCCAATACAGTTTAATCGCAGCTCAAATGGGGCACACGGTTGTAGCCATTGAACCCCATCTTCCAAATTTGTTTCGACTCGCACATGCCGCTCGCCTCGGTGGATCGTATGAGAGAATAACTATTTTACATAATGGAATATCAGACACTTGTGGATTATCTCACGTGATACCAAATAGGGATAACCAAGGAGATACAAGATTGAGAACAGTTTTCGATAATTCAAAACACTCAAAGTTGAATCATGATCAATCCATGGCTAAAATGATCGATTTCAGTTGCATCGATATGATGAGCTTCCAACAAGCCGTCGTCAAAGTAGATATCCAAGGATATGAACAAAAGGCGTTTAAAACATTCCAAATGCTGTTAAAACGTGTAAATGTATCTCATATTTTTATGGAATGGGTCATGGCGCGAGAACTGTATGTTACAAAGGATCATACCTCGCTAGACAAAACGGATGTCATCAATATGATCTGGTTTTTAACCTCCAAAGGTTATAAGGCGTTTTCTGCAGTATCAGGAAAGGAGCTCAATAACATGTACTGGTATGGATGGCCTGAAGACATAATATGGAAATGAGTGTCTCTATGGAAAACTGTGCTTATTTATTAATATTAACCTGGCTCTTTTCATCATGAGTGCCGACAAACTCTAATTATCCGACAAAACGTCGCCAGAAATCGAGAATTGTCTATCGAGTCTACGTGAATTAAAACCTTTATCCGTCACCTTATTGCGACATCGATACATTTTAATCGAAAGGGTGGACTCGTTCGGGGTTTCGCGGCTTTATACCAACTCTCTGACAGCTTAGAGATAGCATTCTACTGGGGGCAAAAGATGGTACATTAAATGTTATATAATTATATTTTTAACTGTAAAAGTTAATCGGGACGTTTTAGACAATACATATTGTATACATTATGCAATTACGTTGACATTTCTGTTAATTTCAGCAGATTTTGAGAGGCATTCGATGCAGAGTAGGCCATTTCCTACATGTGAATCTAGTTACAACGCACCCATGTATATGTTTACATGATAATGAATCTTGCATTAGAAGTATGCATTAATTTCTATTTGTTGAAAAATTGTAAAAAAATTCTACCAAAGGATTTTTGAAGAGAACTTTGGTTTATTACTGAAGAAACATGAATTCAAACATACATACATTTTGTATTTTTATGTTTTATTACGTACATATATGGCATAATTCTCTAGCTTTTAGCTCTAAAAGCTCTCCTTTGGCTTGTATATCGCAACTGATATCGCACATTTATGCATCTTACACTTACAGTTACTGAATATAAGAAAGTTTATAACATATTTCATGTGAAAATGTACATATTCGCATTTGCTACGTTAATCATATCAAATAGCTCTTCTATACATTAATTATTTAAAAGAAATATGTATCAAGCACCATATTGTTCCCAAAAAACAGGGAACAGGGAACCCAGTAACATTTTTGTAAATAGCTAAATTTGACCATACCTTTTTTTTTACAAAACACTTGATTTTCAAACGCCATAATTCAAAATATAATTATCGTAGCGAAATGTTATACAGAAAAATCCGAATATAAGTTGACTTCGTGTTTGCGTTTTTTGCCTGCTCACGATGTGATTTCCGCGTGGACAAATTCTGATATTTGCGTGCAGAGTTATGTGCGTGTTTGCGTATGTGCGTGTTTGCGACTTTGCGTGTTTGCGCGTGTTATTTTTTTGTTATGCGTAGATTTAGGCTGGGTCAACATATCCTGTAATGTTGATAGACTCGGGCGGGGGGGGTGGGTGGTGGGGTGAAAATACGGGATATTATTGACGGTCTCCCTCGGTCTCCCTCGGGGCAATAATATCCCGTATTTTCCTGAAAGCATGAAGTATTATTATATTATTTGACAATTATTATTTGACAACAAATATTTTATCACTTGAAATAAGACATCTGCCTTAAAGGAAAGTCCATTTTTTAAACGTCGAGATAATTCTAGCATGCCCCATGATATGCACCAGTGCGCATATTAATATAGGGATAAAACACGACTGTGAGTTTAGAGTTCATATTACAAGTACGGAGGAATAATTACAAAACGAACGCCGAAGGCGTGAGTTTTGTAATTATTCCTCCGTACTTGTAATATGAACTCTAAACGAACAGGAGTGTTTTATCACTATTATAACATTTTAGTTAGATATAAAAAATTTAAAGAAAAACTGTTTAGAACTCAAAATGTTTTGACATTTAACATCAAACACGTGCGTTTGTTTACTATTGGTTTGGCTGTTCCATCTTTTACGGCCACCCGTGTATAGCCACAATGTAAATATTACGAATTTCTAAACCCCGTTTCATTCGGTCATCGTCAGCATTTTACATTTTGTATATGTTTGTAAGTCCTGTAAAATGAACACTTCCAATTTCGATTTCGTTTTATAGGTCATGTGGATTCGGGGGGTTCTCACCAGAGCTAAAAAAATGTCAAAATCACTTACCCATTTCTTCTTCGAATATTTAATTTCAAGTCATATAACTTTATTTTTTATCGATATTGATAACTATCTATCTATATATTAGTTAGTTAGAACATTTTACAAAGTTTCATTCAAAAATATTTATATTATTTCAATGTAAGATGTACAAGTATCCAAAACATTTAGATTCAGCATCGAATTACATTTTTATGACTGAAAGTTCGAAATCTGACATGTCAAATCTAAGTCTAGACGTTGTCTGAAAGAGGATCAAAGAAAATGCCGACGTCATCATCAACAGCAAGAAAAATACATACCTTAACAGATTGCTATGAAGATCCGTTTAATATACACATTTTATGAAATATCCAGTAATATATTTGTGCATTTATCTCCCAATATGATGTAAAAGATAATTGAAATATTTATATAACTTTAAACTTTCACTTCCTGGTTTCTATTTACAAAAATATAACCACATTTTACATTGTGGCTGCAGCAGGTGATTGATGGAACAGCCAAAGTGTAAAAACACAGACACGCCCATTGACTTATTTATAGGAGGTTGGACGAGTACATTATGATTCTGACGTTATGATTGGGCGATTGAAATGAAGTGATGTTTTCAATCGTGGTCTATACTGCATATTATTAAACGGTTTGAGTTTACAAAGAAATATAGAAAAAAATCTTTCAACCGTGTTATAATATTATTAATAATATGGCACACATAAGTTAAGCTGTATACCGCGTTCTCCCGTGTTCAATCATTCAAATGCAAAATAAGAAAAAATATAAATGGTATTGAAGATTCTAACCACGATAAATTCGGCATTTTGCTGCATGAATCCAAATTGTTAATCTAGAGTGATTTCTGTTAGTAAAATCGGAATGATTTGCAAATTGATGCACTCAGAATATCAGTTTTTTTTTAGATGCACTTTTCTTTTTTTTAAGTTTTTTTTTTAATTTGTACTCACGATGCTCTAAATGTAACCTTTTTTTGCCCGCGCCTTTGGCTCTCGCATGTGTAATGAAGTAATAAAAACAAAACATTAAGCACTGTTTCAATGTTAATCAATGGACTAATCTTTAAATAACAGGGTCAAAAGTGACATGGTGGTTGCGAATCTCCGCGTCTATAGATGCTATACAGAATTCTATACCCGAATGATCTCGATCAACATACCAGATTCCTCAACCGAAATCCTAGAAACATCCCTGCATAACACTTTATTTAAATGACATGAGAATGATCGGCAGAAAATTAGATTAAGCCAGTCATTTGACTTGCAGACTTTTCGCAGATTTACCAATCACTGAAAATGTGTTCCTAAGGGCTTGTTCACACCAGAAGCGACACGCGACAATATACTTATTTGTTCTTTATAAAACGGGCGATTCTCTGTCGCTAGTTTTATAAAGAGCATATAAGTATATTGTCGCGTGTCGCTTCTAGTGTGAACAGGCCCTTACACCTTTTCAGAATTGATATACCTCCACTCTTTCAAAACATTGCCCTCTTGCTACAAGAATTTGCTACACCTTTTATATTAATTTTCTATATTTTTAAAGAATCAATTCGAAATTCTGATAATTATTTTATACAACAATGAAACTAAGTGAAAACCGGTCGAAAATACAAGATTGCGGCTTTTGGTTTTCATAAAAGGTGTTCATCTCCAGATTCCAGCTATTTAGATGAGCGAAATGAGGTCATCTATCTACAAAAAAGGAACGCCTTTTTGTAAAAAAAAAATATTTTGGTGCCCTTCTCCAAAGTATATATTACCCGGTTTAGTATTACACCGAATAGCCATTTATAAGGAATTTTCCAGATATGCAAGTATGTGTGATATGATACAACGCGTACAATCATCTCTCTATTTCCTTTTCTCCTATGGTTTATCTTCATCACCACCCGTGTCATAATAAGCAAAATAAAACACAACTAACATGGCAGTTATGGAACTAACCACTATCCCGAGAATGGCTAACGAAAACGCGATTTTCGCATGATAGCGTCCTCTTTTGCACTCTCCGTTATCAAAAGCCTTCAATGCTTTACAGCTGAAAAATAGCGCCAATGCCCCCAATGGCAAATTAAAAAAGAGTGTCACAAGGAAGGACATTACAAAGTAGCTTTGTGGTGAGGGTGCCGATATAGGGCAACCATTGTCTGATTCGGAATCCTTGATCGCAGTTATTGCTTTGGTGGTTTGATTCTCCTCTAGCTCTGCAGTTCGCTTTACCGATGGAATAGGTTTTATCTGATGCTGCAAACTGGTGTCTGAAATAAAACAACGCAATTGTTCGATTAGATAAAACTAGAGCGCCAATGACGCGTGATTCCACAAACGTGTAACGTCTATGAAGGATAATAATTCATTATTGATTTGTTACATACCACAGAAAAATGGTCGATACCAAAATGATTAGACAGTTGAACATTTTATATAGGAGATAATAAAAAAAAAGATAGCAAACAACAAATAGATATATCGGGCGTGACATTGAAAGGACCTTGACACTTCTTATATGCGCGTAAAATGATGCGCAACAGCCAGTGAACTTTTCTTAATTCGCTGCTGGATCGAGGACCATATGACAATTTATATATCGCCCGGCGCCCTTTTCTTTTCATTTCGCAGCGGTTTCAGAAATATTTGCTGGCCGGTGGCTGCAGAATATTTAGTTTTATGATTTCATACGTAGCACAACGTTTTGCCCAGTGGGTTATACATTGGCTATTAAAATACTTTTATTGCATTGTGATTATACAAATACATCACTACATACCATTCTTCTGCATTAATGGCCGCGATAATCCGAAATCTGGATATACAGCCGAAGCGGAAATTTTCGTTTCCTGGTCATGCCGTTCCTCCCATGGACTGATCGCCCAGTATTCTATACACAAATTAAAAGCTTAAAATTATTAAATAAAAGTACAATGCATAACATCGAACACTCTTATCAATAAGAGTTTTTGAAGCAATAATGAAATTAAACATTTATTTTTTTTATTACATCAACAACACTTTGGATCAATTCTAAAAAGCTAGATTTAATAGGCTTTAATAAATGTCTTCAATATCAGTGAAAGTATAACGTCCATCAAATGAGTGTGAAATCGCTCAAATGGTTTTCATAAGAATATGTTTTATATTGGCGATTCGATAACCAGTTTTGTAAGCAAATAACTGGTGATAGAACCAGTTAGATAGTTAAATATTCATAATATGCGCCTCAATTATGATGCAATAAATCTCAGGGCATTTTGTTGCTTTCAATGAAAACAAGACAGGTTGTACCTTTCAATTTAACATCATCAACATCAGGCGCGGATCCAGAAAATGTTGAACCGGGGGGCGCAAACAGTAAAAATTATCAGACTGAACCGGGAGGCGCACATTTATTTTTTGGTCTTACATATAAGGGCGAACAGGGGGGCGTGCGCCGGGTGCGCCCCCCTCTAAATCCGCGCCTGAACATTGCAAAAAATATTCTGTAACAGCTGTTCAAATCTAACCATTCTGGGGCGAATATTTGATACATAATCATAATTCATGTTTATATCTGTCGTTTTTTTTATCTAGAACAATTTGTATTTGAGATATATTTTAGCACTAAAAGAGTCAACTGTAAGAACGGGGGATTGCCATTTCGGTCTGTTAAACAAAAATTTTGCTGTTCAATATGATTATTTAATTCCTGCCCATGTACATCCGATTGTTGCATAAATATAATGATATATTTTCTTGATATGTAAAAAAGAACATTTTAACACGTGTGTAATGTGTCTTCTTACTCGTTTAATCAATTCTTATCAATTTGCAAAAATACTAATGATAAATAAATTATATTGATACATTTCTATTTAATTTACAGATGCATCCTAATTACACCAATACAGAAGTGTAAATAATTACGATGATATGCATGTGACGTTACACCAAACTGACCATCAAAGTATTGTTAAAAATTATTTTGATTATAAATACATAACTGAATTCGATATCATGATGTCATAGTTTAAAGTATTTTTTAAAAGATACTGATAGAAATTATAAGTTAATTAAACAATGACATTTAAATACATTACCAACGTCGTCATTCATATCCGATTGATGCTTGATTTATCCGTTAATGCGTCATGAATTCGATTCTTTTTCGTTTTTTTAATGAATAATTCCATCATTATTTACAACATCCAAGAGTTTTTGGCTAAATTATATCCTTCCAACAGCAGGCAATATATATGAAATAATAGCTGTTATTATCATTGCAGGACCGGTTGTATGCAATCACTGCTTAATTTAACTTGCAAATACACAAAGGTCTAACAGATGATGGCCAGGTCAATAGCCACAAAACAACGAAATCTCGCCAGATAATAGCTTTGTTTTCTATGAGGAATAAATGTGCTATAGACATGCGAAAAATATGTGATCTTTGGTCTGTGTTGATTTGATCGAAAACAAATTATGATGCGGTTTCTTTCAATTATTACTTTTGAGTCGTGTCCTTATAGATACTGAATAACCTCTAATTAGTTGTACCGTCCAATTATTGCAATCTAGCCAGTGCTCGTTAGTGTTTGTTTTGATATATTAATTTTAGCATGTCCTTTATATAGTGATAGTTATTACTCTTTTTTGCACGCAATTTGTTTTAAAAAAAATGAATAACAATATTTAAATCCATGTTTATGTTATTATTGAAATCATTGAAAAACATTAATTACAAACATACATACTTATACATATTTATACATGTATATTACACTCCGGTTTGATATCCCTTAACATTGCCCATCACTTATGGTCCTGGAGAGATTGGTTTTCACCAGACAGTGATTGCAAATATTTGGCATAAATCTGTCTTTTAAAACACCATACGAGGTGATAGAAGACATTGATTAAATCAATGCCGCAGATTTAGCAAAGGGGCATGTCATCGAATCCCCCTATTTTACATTCAGAATGTGGGAAATCATCTTATTTTATAACATTTCTGTGCAAAGTAAAGTCGTTATCGGAAAATTTGGCGAGTGAGGATTTCATTAATACGTGATTGCTCGATGGTGCTAAGGCGAAAAGATACAACTTCGATTGCTCTTGGGGAAAATTGGGTCTCACAGATTATCTTTGAAAAGAAGCTCAGGGAAATCATGTCGAGTTTTTTTCTCTTCTGACAAGCTTTGGACTACATTTTTATACCCTTGGCACTATGCGGCATTGCGAAATACCATGATTACAACATTCTTAGAGAACGATAGGGACGAAACAGTTGCTATATAGGGATTTCATGGTAATCTTTGTGAAATTTCGCTTTGAATTATAGATATGCGATACTTCATTATAGTATGAAACTACACTGTATATCAATTATATCTATTTAAATTAATACCCTTTTTTAAACCATATCATACAATGAAAATGATTGTTTAAATACAAAGGTGTTTATATTGAAAACTGACCAATAAGTCAATTGTCACTTTCATTATTTCTTAATCCATACACATTGTTATGGGTGCGGCGGATCTTTTCCAAAACCTGTTACTGATTTTCATGATTTACAAAACTTGTTTCTGATTTTCATGATTTTCATATTTTCATATTATATTCTTAGGGCGGGGTTACATTTTAAGAAAAAAGAGACAGCATTCTAAGAATTCAAAACACAATACGGCGTTTTTTTCACGCCAATCTTGGTAGAAAGACCATTTTACAAAATAGGCGGAGTGAAACAAGCTGCATTTTTTTGTTTGAATGTAGTCGTGGTCTAATTTTGTTTCCAAACAGCAACGCACATTATGTAGCGAGTTTTAAAAAAACGGCATCGTTCTCCTGTCCAAAATCTAATCAACCAAAATCATTTACCACTCGACAAGAGTCGTCAATACAACGTCGCTTTTGGCAGGACGTTTCGCTGGACGACTTTACGTCCAAACGTAGTGTACGTCCTTTTAACATCCGACTTGGTCGCGACGTTGCAACGTATGTATATTATGTTTGATGAAAGGTTTATACACCCACATACTAGTAAAAAGATAATAACGTATGAATAAAAATGTGTAAGATAAAGCTAGGGCCCAAACCACTTATCCACAAGAGGCATTCTCTGCAAACATCCTGCCAAAAACAATAATAATTATTATCAAAGGGAACTAATAGTCATAATGAGCTCCAGATGTACCTACCTGCTTCAATTGTAGATGTAACATAACTGTGTATGTGCCACCGAATGTGTTTTGCAAACCAACACCGATGAGCAAATACCAATAATCACAATTATGCAGTTATTTCATTTCTAATCATATCAGATATAAAAATGTTTTAATTGCAGATTACAATTACATTTTTACATTTCACAGCACACATAATTATGTTCATATGCTACTCAGATGCGGTATAATGCCTTTAATTCATTCAAACAAGTTTTTTTTTTACAATTTTGTAATTTTCAACAAGCGAAAATTAAGAATTTTTCGTGGTTACAGCCATAGATGTATATAAATATACATATATTAAAATTAATGATTTTTGTTGCTCAAACGAAAAACTATTACAATGGGCAAATATCAAATTGTGGGGTAGGAACTAAACCCATTGGGTAATTCCGTCGTTACGTACGTTACATTTTTACGAGTTTCTGGCATTCAAAGGGATACCTCACAGACAACAGTCATCCTTTTATTCATAATTTCGTACCTAATTTAAGGATTAATGGTCATGTTCAAAAAAACGAAACTCATCTAACCATTAAGTGAACTCTCCTTCTCATGACAGTCAATTATGTTTCCGTTATGTACGTTACAAATTTTGACATGGGATTTTAACGCCTATTACACAATTCGCTATGCCTGCTCCAGAAAAAAATGGTAATTAAATCGAGCGCATTATAGATTGAATAAGTATTGAGTTGGCCTTCTTGCTATGAAACTTACTATGAATTATAATTCTTGAAACGCTAGAAAAAAAATGTCATTTATCTGACCGACCAGCTTGAGGTACGTTACGTTACGTAAGTTAAGAGTACCCCACGAGCTGTTCCTCACAAAAGCTGTTCCCCAGCAAATCCCAGCTGGGCAATTCCATCGTTACGTACGTTACATTTTTATGGAGTTTCTTGTATTCAAAGGGACATAAGATAGACCACAGACATCCTTTCTTATATAATTTTGTATTTAATTGAAGGATTGATGGCCATGTTCATAAAACAAAATTCATCTAACCATTCAGTACACACTCCTTCTCATGACAGTCAATAATGTTTTCGTTATGTACGTTACAAATTTTGACATGGGGGTTTCGCACCTATTACATAAGTCGCTATGCTTGCTCCAGAAAGTCCGTGATCAGATTAAGTGCATTATAGATTGAATAAGTATTGAGTTGGCCTTCTTGCTATGAAACTTACTATGAATTATAATACTTGATACGCTCGAAAATATGTCATTTATCTGACCGACCAGCGTTACTTACGTTACGTTACGTACGTTACAATGTCAACACTGTTTCTAGGATGCCTATTGATTCATAGTTTTCAACCACTATTGTGATAAACTGAAATAATATGATGACTTCATATAACATAACTTTAAATAAAGTGAAAACATAAGACTTAAACCACAATTTTGATCAAAATACCCCCATTTTTGCGAAATATATTGTTTTGTTACAAAAAATAATGATGAAACATTTCCATCAAATGAGACAATAAAAACGAGCAGAAAATAAATATCAGCATGTCAACGTTATTGCAATATCGAAATGAAGCTGTAAAGCAATAAATACTCAAATACTGCATCAGCAAAAAGTAACATATTTATCATAATTATAATATAAATTTGTCCCTAAATTATTTCAAAATATAACAAAAATCTAAAGAAGGCTCCCATTCATGTCTTGTTGTTACCCAAAATGTGGCAGGAAACCCAGTACGGTTTGATAAGTTATGAAATTTCCCTGATATTGATACCTTAATTACTGCTTGGTTGCAGCTTCATCTGTGGATCTTCAGGTCCCTCCCAGGCCTCAATGCGCATTTCGAAGATATGGGACTATGCACTCTTCCTGGGTCGTCGACGCGGTTGATCACTCCGCGCCTCCACAGATGGG
>LQRL01160243.1:9654-23461 GCA_001703475.1 Hydroides elegans
CCATATATGAGTCGAATATTTCATCCTTGCTTTTACTTTTAAGGAGAGAATTGGCATGTAATGTGTCTATATGCAGATCTGAACTCAAAATATAATCTATTTCTCTGATAAGCAAATAGAAATCCTTCGATGGATATTGCAAACCACCCCTATCTAGTTCACAAGTCCAGGACCTAACTGTACTTAAAAATTCAAGATCTGTTCCATCACACATTAAACACAGCAAAATATTTTCCTTGTTACGAAGACAATGAAGTTTTGTTGAGTTTTGTTTTAGTTTCTTAATAATGAACCCCGAAATATAATAAAGAATTTCTTGTTCACTTTGTGAATGTTTTGAAGGCTTATTATCAAATTCCCGCTCATTGATAACTATAGTTTGAGCAAGAATAGCTTCAATTAGTTCCTTGATAAACACCTGGTAAAACACAATGTTACATCTCTCTAAATGAGCTAATCCAAGTTGTTGCAGAAAGGCATCTTGCATTTCAATATCTAACTTCAATTCATGCACCCGTGAAAAGAAGCGCTCTCTGTCAAAAGGTGTCAATATTGGCTGCTTGAATAAAATATATAACCCTTTTTTAATACAGTTTTGTATTTTATTGACAGTTTCACTATTTTTACATGCACTCAAGATATGTAAGATATGCTTTCCATAACGAGCGAAATGTTGCATATTGCTGTGACGAGTCTCTAAAATATCCATTGATTTCACAATGCACTTCTTCAAAACATCACTGAATTGTTCTTCACTCATCAGTAAATATGCGCTGCGTGTTTTGTCGGGGACATTTCCACTGCCGGCTTGATGGTCAGACGCTGCATAAAATAAAAAGAAAACACTTTTAATTGCATAATAAAGTTCAACTAAAACAATCATACAGCGGTAGAAAGATCAATGATAAGCATAAGAAATCAATGTAAATTCACTCTGTGAATGATAAACAACTCTGCAATAACAGTATAGCCGGTCTATAAACTTTTAAAATTATCTGAACAATGCAAGTAGTGCGTTACCTTTCAAACTGTTGATGTGATGTTTCTTGCTCGTGTGACCCCGGAAGCCTGCGACTGACTTGAAGAGGGCATGGCAATATGGACATTCGTAACGCCTGTCATCATTGGCGGAGGATCGAGCACTGCATTGCTCCTGAAACGATATGAAAAATATATAAAAAAAATTTAAAAAATAATAATAACCTAAAATTATTAGTGTTAGTGTAAATAATTGTCGAGACATGTACCTGCAAAGAATCTATTCATTTGTTGCATAAAGAAAGACGAAAAAGCCACTGAAATCAGTATTTTGTCATATCTCGCTTATTAGAAGAGATAGAGGGTTAAAAACATCATTTTTGAGCTCTTTCTAGAATGTGTATAGCGTGAAGGGGTGTGTTCAAAGGAACATTTTGGCACTGGTCCCATTGTTCTACGACTTGTAGTTTCGGAGATATAACCAATTATGTATCATAAATCGTAGGTTTTCCAATGTATTTCAATAGGAATGGTGCAAGGAAAACAACGTATTTTGTGAGGATATGGGTAGAACACAGGTTGACCTTGATATGTCAAGGTCACCAAAATGACCTTTGACCTTGACCTTTGGAGTGACCTTGAACAACTTGACCTTGAAATTTTTGACCTTGAACTTGACCTCGAACTTGACCTCGACCTCGAACTTGACCTCGAACTTGACCTCAAACTTGACCTCAAACTTGACCTCGAATTTCACCTTAGTTGTCATCTCTCAAATAACTTGCGGACTCATTCTTAAGCAACTATTACGTGCGATTGTCGACAAAAAGAAACTCGGGCTCTCTAAACAACTGTCACAATGTCTGACAATCGCACATTCATGAAGAGACTCACTTTTACTCGAAATCGATAATCGCACATCGCGATTGTCGATAAAAAAGACACTCGCGGTTGTGAAAGATAATCGTGATACGTATTGTACCATTAAAATTTGAATCCTATATACCAGCGTCGTAAACAGGAAAAGGGTGCTCAAACGAAACGTTTTTACTTCATATTAAATTCCAAACGAATCCACATTTTCGTTAGCGCGAGTGTCATTTTAATAGATAATCGCACAATCGAAGTCGACACTCGCTGCAAAAAAAACATATATAGCGTTTACATGTGAAATTTACATTGCGAGTCCTGATGCCATAATCATCATTCATTTCAAGGAATGTACAAATATAATACCGACACCAACAAAATGTAATTATTATAATCGGTGTTTTATCTTTCTCGTGAAAAAAATATTTTCAAATCTTATGAAATGACTTAAATATATGGATTGACTTACCACATTATGACTTGACTAAGTCAAACTATGAACTGACTTGGTATGTTATGGACTGACTATAAAATATATGGTTTGACTACTGTATTTTATGACAAGACCATGGTATTTTATGACACAACCATTGTATTTTATGACATAACCATGGTATTTTATGGCAAGACTTATGTATAATATGGCGTGACTAGGATAAAATATGGGATGACTATGGTATTTTATGGGTTGACTTTGACTAATATGAGTTGACTAGCGTAGCCTGACGTCACTTGAGCAAACCAAACTGCGGTTGAACAATGTCGCTCTGAGATGGACAGGTTAACGTTCATTGGTTCGTCAGTTTTCCTGCTGCCGACGGCCACCAAAGGGTTCGATGGAAGAGTACCCTCACCTTCAACCTCATGTCTCTCGTAACGTCAACATGAAATGAAGCATTTACCCGGTGTTGGACACAACCATTCGTACAGCTTCAACTTAGTGTGAATCGATATTTGGACCAATTGAACGGGGGTTACTTGCTGTTATGAAAAATCGGATATTATCGCTCACCTTTTTAAATGAATTTAACTGGTTCTGATGGATAAACAGATTGCTATTATTCATGAATAGCTAGATTAGTATGATATTACAATGTGTGAGAACCAACAAATTATGGAAATAAAAAGCAACCTTAATAAAATCAAGAAAGGTTTCAACGAAAACAGATTCCGCCTTCTGGAAAAGAACTCAGATAAAAAAAATACCAATAACTTTTGTGGACATCATTTTTTTTGGTTTTGGCTTCTAACGAAATATGAACTCTTTTGTTCAGTAAACAACATTTTTGCTGGATGGGACTGTAATCAAGTGTCCAGTGTTACATTGGCTCAAAAATAAGAAGATGGGCCCATCCATTCGATATCCATGAAAGACTTCCTCATTTAATAAACCAACTAACAGCAATGAACCACACAAACTCAGAAATTTAATGTGGTTTTGGCTCTCAAATAATTGTTGATATGGTGAAAAGTCATGCACGGCACTGGCTGGAATACCAAAACTAAATATAACTAATTGCTCCCTAAATGTTATTTACCTCATTGTTTTCCTGAGTAAAGTCTTCGTTAATATTCTCCGCATTTGGCATATATTCTTCATTAAAATGGTTCAAATCAACAAAAATCTGTGTTTCCCAAACTGACTTACACGTTGTGGTCGCCATTTTTGTTTTCTTCTGCGCATGCGCGTACTTAATTTGCATATGGGAAAAACCGATTGTTCTATTTTTAGATTTTGCCGAACTATCAAGTTGATTCTAATCCCTTCTATTCACGTCCCTGCTACTAGTTGAAATTTCAACTGGTTCTCGTCCAAATCGCCTATTCGTTTTATAACTACATGTGGAGGCTTCTATCGCAATCAGGGAAATATTTAAATGTCAATTGAATACATTTAAATCATCGAACAAATAAGTAACCATCTGAAGTGAGAACTTGACATGTAAAGCTCTTACTTGTTTACAGTTTAATGAAATAGTATCAACGTTCCAAAGAAAATCAAATACCGATGATTAATTTTGATATCAGTTTTATCAATTTTGTTATACTTAGAATTATAATCTTACATATAATCTTTGCTTTCGGCACTATTTTATTTAATAACTGAATTATCTTTACACTATCTATTTCACTTTTTACACTATTTAACTAATCACACTTTTTCTGGCGATTGTGTAATTTATAACTTTTTTTGCCAGTGATAGATAATGCGTCAAGTGTTGTAACAAAGCAAACTGAATTATATTTTACACAATCACCGTTCACTTATTTTTATACACTTTTCTGTATAATTGCTTATATATTTTCATAGAATATCGTATTTTGTTATATTTCGAAATTAAATTAGACATTTTCGCAAGAGTTGGAGCGTGGTTAAAATTAATAGGATAATGTGGAGTTGCATGAAATTCCACATCGAACGCCATTTTACATGTTCGTGAGCCCAACGTATAATTTATGTTTTGAAAAATAACGCTTTGAATGAAACCAAAATATGCCATAGATACAAATTGACCAATCACGAGCTATTTGATCGGACACGTAAGAACGGACACGAAAAAGGAACATGTTTTTTTTTCGCAAATTTAACTGTTATATATTACTTAATTACTAATCATATATTACAATTAACAGTTAAAAGGACAATCACAAGCAGTTTTATAATTGTTTAAATTGTTATGTTCATTATTTATGCGGAACACAAAACTATTCAAAAGTTACTTGAGTATACAAGCTAGAAACTATTTACTCAAAATCAAAATCTTAAAAGCGCTCATATCTTAATACTTTTACCGTTTATTCATTAAAGATTTTTTAAAATACTTAATTATATTCTGGTCTTTTTTTACGCTTTTCAATGACATATATCATTCCGAAATCGTCTTCAATATTTATGTGTGTAACGCTCGAAAGCCTGCTGTCAAATATCTTATAGTCATTATGAATTATTGATTAGCATTTTCTTCAATATCAATATTTATAATAAGATAAATCATTGGACAGATATAGTTTTATAACACTAGCACAATAAATAAAAGCAATATAAAAGTACGTTGGGTTGTTCAGGGATGTTGGGTAGAAATGAATTACTAGTTTTAAAATGCCCTGTTGTTTCCTTTAAAAGCCCTTTTTGTTTTTATCGTTTATTAAACTTGAAACATGAAATTGTGTGTTGTAATTTGCCGGATCTTCCATACTTTTTCAGATTTTTCAAATTTGTTATTTAGCAGCTTATCAACAAAATGCCTGTAGTTTGTCAATATCACTTATACTCAGGAATCAATCACCTTCAATGGCCAAGCACCATTTACCCTTACGGCATAAGCAAACAATGCGGTCGATGTCAACGTTTATCATTATGGTGTATAACAAATGCCATATTCGGTTATATACAATATGTCTTTAAACTTTTATTTGAAAGATTATTTCAAAACTGTAGAAAAACTGAAGACGTTAATAAGCATTCAATAAGAAAGGATGGTGTTTTTATATCAGTCGTCAAACATATAATCGTATCATAAATTATTCGATATGATTTGACGTTCCATTGACTCCATGTATGTGCTTTTCTAAATATTGAAGATACCTTTAGAGCATATGGCCTCTATACCTTTTATCATCGACTGACGTTTCCAACATGATTAGTTAAGATACATTTCTACTATCCATGCGAATTTAATATGCGATGTTGCATCCTATAACAAAATTATAGTTTATTCCGGATTATGTGAATAGCATATAAGATTTGTTTTGTTTAAAATCACATAGCCTTACCGGCTTCAAATGGGGTTTAAAACACATTGTTTTGGCCTTTTATCATTTTTAAGACCAAAAATATTTCTAACTTTTCACTAATAAGCCAAAACAAAGTTCGTGCTTTAGAATGAATATTAAATAATTTTTAAAAAATCCGACAATTTATAAAAGAATACCTACTCATCACCATTTATTTTGGTCTAAAATATTTTGAAAACATATTTTTCATGTATAAAACACCATCAGTTTGACAAAAAGATAATTTTTCACCCTACAAATGAGGTTATTTTACTTTTCACGATGGTTCTCTGTGCAGTCAATGCAAATTATAAGTAGGTTTATCGGACACAGAGCTAGTCCATTTTTGCACAATTAATAGACAACATTTTTGCATCACTATCATTATTAATTAATTATAATTAATCATGCTTTTGAGCCATTTGTTTGATAAACATTTAATTCAGGATAAATGTCGGTTAAAAACCTGTTTGGATATAAAGTTGTTTATATGGCATTTTTGAAGAACCTAATACATATTGAAGTTAATATTTAGGATTGGATCTTAGCCTTATAATGATAGGAATGTATCCGGCTTTCTAATGATATATTATATTCATATACTGAATACATATCCTAGAATAAATGATGGGCCTAAAATATTCAAAACACACTAAAAGACTTTGATTTGAACCCCCTTTAGCTAACAAGTCCTTTCACTGTCATATGTAAACTTGAACCGCTGTGAAATGAGATAATGTGCGAAACCGATGAAGTGAGAGGCAATGGTTTTTAGTTTACATTTAGATGCGGAGCCAACGGGAAAAAATGATCACTTTATGAACAATCTAGAAAATAAGTTGTTAATTTATCTTAATGGAATCACATAAAACATATCAACACGTAAATATACTTATAAACTCGCCTACTTTATAAGTTGTGGACTCTAATCGCGCACGCTTTTCAGTCATATCATAAAATTAGTTATGTCCACGCCCAGATGCCCGCACGATCGCACGCTTGCAGGATAAGTTGGTATGTACAAGCTTGTTAGGCCTAATGATTAATGCCATACTAATATACAATGAACATTGACATACACTGTCTTAAGAAACGCCAAGCTAAGGACCCAGCTCCCGGCTTGCAAATTTGATATAAATGTTCGCTTGGTGCATTTACTCCTGGACAGGTAGAAGAGTACATTATTTTTGGGACGTCGAATTAAAAATAAACAACCCTAGAATAGGGCTTAGTTGGGATCGGTATTTTGCTACCCGAGCATACAAAAACTATTCTAGACCATGCCATATATACCCGAACCTAAGCTACGACTACGTGACTTCCAATGCACGAATTACATATGCATGTATATAATCTCCCTAAGAATAATGAATCCGAAATTGTGATTTACTAATAGAAGTTTATCTGATAGATAATGTTAAAACTGTTTCATAAATATTGATTTATACTTATATTTTATTTATGATATCAAAATTAAATAGCTTCTTTATCATAAAATGCAAGTCTGAAGTCATATACTTATCTAACAATTTTATAATTCTTCGTTCCAGTGCTAGGTCTAGACTCGCACAAGACCAACTATACCATAAATAAATAACATTCGCCATTTCTTTTTTTTCGAATTTTGTACCAATTAATCCTTTCGCAAAAGTTGCTAAAGACCTCAAATTTGTTGTTCAAATTTTCACCGAAACCAGTTGACTATTTTGTGTAATTTGTAAATACGTCCCAAATTAAAGGTTTACTCTCTATCGGTTATGCCTGAATTGGTATAACATTCACCTTAGTTTTAAGGAAAAATGTTGGAGAAGGGCGCTTTAGAGGGAGTTATCTTTTTATGTCAAATATTACAATAATAATCATGTTTAATGTTTTAAGGAGTATCGGTTATGCTATGCTTAAAATCACAATATACCGACATTCAAACCCATTTTACAATTTATTTAAAACAGTAGATATTTTTCAAAGACCTAAAATTGATGGATGTTGTTTAAACATTTATTTTATCATATTGATCAAACTTATATTTTTCTTTCAAATGCTCATTCATATAACTAAACAAATGCTAGATTTTAAAGATATGACTTGTCAATAAAAAAAGTACTGAATGCTCATGATATAAATGTTTTATATCTTATGTGATTTTAAGTCGCAAAAGTTGCTAAAGACCTCAAATTTGTTGTTCAAATTTTCACCGAAACAAGTTGACTATTTTGTGTAATTTGTAAATACGTCCCAAATCAAAGGTTTACTCTCTACCGGTTATGCCTGAATTGGTATAACATTCACCTTAGTTTTAAGGAAAAATGTTGGAGAAGGGCGCTTTAGAGGGAGTTATCTTTTTATGTCAAATATTACAATAATAATCATGTTTAATGTTTTAAGGAGTATCGGTTATGCTATGCTTAAAATCACAATATACCGACATTCAAACCCATTTTACAATTTATTTAAAACAGTAGTTATTTTTCAAAGACCTAAAGTTGATGGATGTTGTTTAAACATTTATTTTATCATATTGATCAAACTTATATTTTTCTTTCAAATGTTCATTCACATAACTAAACAAATGCTAGAGTTTAAAGATGTGACTTGTCAATAAAAAAGTACTGAATGCTCATGATATAAATGTTTTATATCTTATGTGATTTTAAGTCGCAAAAGTTGCTAAAGACCTCAAATTTGTTGTTCAAATTTTCACCGAAACCAGTTGACTATTTTGTGTAATTTGTAAATACGTCCGAAATTAAAGGTTTACTCTCTACCGGTTATGCTTGAATTGGTATAACATTCACCTTAGTTTTAAGGAAAAATGTTGGAGAAGGGCGCTTTAGAGGGAGTTATCTTTTTATGTCAAATATTACAATAATAATCATGTTTAATTTTGTAAATAAATCCCATTTTCCGTTAGAAATTTGCAATGCCAAAAATATATTTTGCATTGCATTTACCATTTAAGAAATATAAGGCGTTGATTTTGTCCTTAGCTTGGCGTTTCCCCTTTAATCAATGAGTCATTATATGCTTCATAATGAAATTATTTTGTACATAATGTGACACCCTTCTAAGCAACATGTACAGCTAGAAATATGTCCTCGGAGCACGTTGACCCGCTTCTCATAAATCAGTGAAGCCGCCATAGTCACATATAATACATATGAATATAGGATGTTCAAATAATTCAACGCAAAACAATAAACAAATCAAACAAAAATCAAATCCTTCAAAACATTTCCGCATCAAAATATTATACTTTGAAGTTATATAATGATAGTATCATTATAATATTTGACTGTATGAGTTTGGATTCGAACCCAAGACCTAATGATTAAGAGTCTAATGCTCTACCGCTGAGCTACATGCCCATTTGAAATGAATATACACACAATATAAATTATATTGGAAATCATAATATATTAGTCGTATTGACGGACCTTGCCCTTATATTCAAAGACTTTCAGTTTCGATAGGCCTATAAACTGGAAAACAAGTTTATAAATATCATTTGCACAATGGTTTATGATTTGCTTTGTCTTAATCCAGATTCGAACTACGGACCTCTAGCTTGATGGAAAAATACGCTACCGACTGAGCTATTGCGCCCGATGTGAAACAGCGATGAACATAACAGTCGATATGATTTACATACAAGGGATAAGCATATATGCCCTACACGGTCATGCGAAATATATTCAAAACTAAAAGTTGAAGATCCGAGCGCTAACCCTAAGAACGATATTATTAACTGCGTTAATCTAAAGGATGACTTTTAAGCCTCCGCATGACCAACCTTTTTGCTAACGGCAGGTGTGGAGGTGCATTAGATACACGCCATAGACCCGTCTTACCGAAAGCGAATGGTTTATGGTCACGCGGTATAGGCTATTGTGTGAAGTCCATAACACCCCCCCCCTCCCCCATCCCCGGGGCAGACCGGAAGACTGAGGTCGGTCATAAGGGGTGGTGCATATATTAAATTTATAAATATAATCGATTCAAAAAGGTTTCAGGTCGATCGGTTGAAAACCCTAGGACGAGTTCATTACACAAAACATGCATCACCTCAGAACACGGGAGCAAATTAGTCTTCAAACCAAGCTTCAAACCAACTAAAGTCGATGCGGGAGTTGATTTTTTTATCTCTCTAAATGGTTTAATCGTGTCAGCTTCAAACCACTTCAAACAACCTCTAAACCGAAATTGCGTTTCAGGCAAGCGTGTGTTTAATGTAGTTTTGGTTTGAAGGTTGGTTTGAAGGATAGCTAAAAACCGCTTCAAACCAAAATAAATTTTGGACCGCCGCATTGACCTTATTTGGTTTGAAGCTTGGTTTGAAGGCTAGTTTGCTCCCGTGTAAATGCAGCCATACCAAAACTCGTTTTGATACCCATAGATGTCATTTCCGTTGAAAAAAAATGCACGCACGGACAGTGAAAAACATATCGTCCATTTTTTGGCGTAGTGACGAATAGGCATTTTTAACGATTTTGAGTGAACACCAATTTTGAGTATTGTTTAATGATGACTATAATATACTACAGTTACAATGTCCTATCACTTTGATTTTGTGAGAAATTTTTGATATTCATTATTTTTTTTGCAAAGTGACGAATAAGTTTTATGACGTCATTGCAGTTGTAAAATTAGATTTATGACTTTTCAATACATGTATTAATTTAGGTAACATAATAAAGTATATGATAAGTATATGCATTTATTGATTAAGGAAACATAATAAGGTAAGCAATAAGGTATACGATAGTTTCGATTGAAAATGGTAAAATCTTATTTTGCCAATCTCTCAAAATGGGAAAAAAACCTATTCGTCACTACGCCAAAAAATGGACGATATATGGCACTCTGACTATCGTCAGGCGGGCCATAAAAATTGTCTTTAATTAACATCATTGAGACAACGTGATTTGGGTATCTAATACGTTTTGAATAATAACCATTCAATGTTTCTATATGATTATAACACCGATTCGTTTCTCTATTGGATTTGGACGGATTTAAAAAGTTTAGGCCGCCCTGAAATTTAAAGTTGCAATATTATCATTAATAAGTATTTGAAATAAGGGTGAGCTAGTTAAGATAACGTTGTATTTTTTCAGTATTTTAGTGGCACATTTTGAGGTTGTAAAGGTGTTCACTTTTTCCAAGCCAGCTTGCCAGTTTTTCTTTTTTCTTACCAGCTTGGAACAGAAAAGGAACACCTTTTACAAAAAATAAGAATGTTGAATTCAACTAAAATACCTATCACACATTGTAAATTATAATTTATTATACAAATGCAAGCACGTTTAATCACTTTCGAAATAATTATACCAATTGCGTGTCAAGATAATAAAGATTTTTAAAAGTGTTCCCCAAACTGCTCCAATCTCAAAGATAGAAAGTATTTTCTCATCCCGTGGGGTGTTGTTCACACAACGACACATGTACTTAATATTTCTAGCAGCAATAGTATTTTGTTGTACATGTATAAATGCATTTTTCAATGCACATGTTTAAAAAATGATAAAATTATCATTGAACGGTCATATATTCTTTTATTTTATTTATTTTATTTTTTATACTGGGGGGCTCCAGGTCTTACAAAAATGAATTGTACAAGAAACAAAAATCTAGTACGAAATATGAAATAAAGGGATTGCTTATGCCAATTTACTTGTATTTACTACTCATAAACATTATGCCATTTTTACACGTCTATATATAAGAAATAAATATGTGCATCGACTTACGGAGATTGCTTGTAAATATTTTGGTGAGTGTGAAGTGTTGCTGTATATATTTACAATAGCCCTATCTTGAGGCAATTATTGACAGGTCCTTGGCATTAAGTCCGTTATTTTATTGAATAATATAAGGGCATGGCAGTATTGGAAGCTTTTTCTTGCTTTTTCCCTAGCGAACCTGTCTTCTTATGTTTTTCTTACGGAAAACTCAAAAAGCTACCTTAACGTTCGATGTTTTGGTTTTCATTAGAAGACAGGTTTGTTAGGGGAAAATGCAAGAAAAAGCTTCCAATGTAGCCGGACCTAAATGATATAAACTCTAAAGGGGACAGTATCAAATTGCTGCTCTAAGTTACGTTCTTGTTGGAAGCGAATCTTGTAAATATTTTATTTATGGATTAGGGACATCAGTAATATGTTCTTTAAACATAATTGAATACGTTGACTGTTTTCCATTATTGATAGTTATAGACACTTCTGCTGGTTTTAACATTTTGAATAAATCAGTAAATTGGAACAAAGGTTTATTTACCAAGTTTTGATTTTCCATATATCAACATTTTTATCAATTAAGAATGGAACATATAAAAACTAATCGGAATGCGGGAAGCTTTATTTTGACCATGGAAGAGACTGTTACTGCCTCGGGAAAAATACTTCAATGCTTTCCTATGAGATTTTATTCCAGAGTTAATCACTTATTCATACACTGTGCATATAGAGTTTGTCCCATATTTTGAAGATTCATTACACATATGTAATATTTAGTAAATATAACTTCCAAAATAAATTAATCTGTGAGAATCGGGATATGGATGTAAACAGGAATTATTTATGCTAAAACAGTTCAGAATTGTCATTTTTGATTTTATTCGTATATGTGAATGTTGTTTTATTAGAAATATATGGATATAATCAAAGAGCGAATTACAAAGATAAACAACTTTTATCAATAAATTCTTTCTGAAAGACAAAACAATATAGAAAATGCATGATTATGGATAAATAAATTTTAATGTATTAAAAAAAAACATATTTCGAATTATGTAAATCATCACATTCCGAAAAGATGTATGGGATAAGAGGCAGAGCGCTTAGGTCCTCCGGCCCGATTCACCAAAAGGGCAATCTTGCATGTAAAACAAAAACGGCGCCGATCGGAAATCATGATAGCCTCGACGCTTATTTTCGCGTTTCGGCATTTAAATCCACGGAATATCTCGGATGCAGTTTACAAAGCATCGTAAGTATTAATAGAATAGATAAAGTGCATACAACTGCCAATTATATGATTAACTATAGGTATATAATTATATTTATCTAATTATTTTTTATATAAGAGAGTCATTTATGCATATTTTATGCTTCACAGTAAGGAATTAGTTTATGATGATTGTGTTTCAGGGTGGATCTATTGTTAATCACAAAAAGCGCAGTCCAAGACAAATAAAGCAACGTCACGACACGAGCGATTCGGGATTTCAAGAAAGAAATGAGTCGTTATCTGAACTATTCACTGAATCCATAATATTCGATGACCCTTTTGACGATGTCAGCCATGCAGCTTCAACGAGTGACAAAGGAACTCAGACTGCAGGTGGGTGACCGTTAAAATTGTTTTTATCTTAGGTTCAACGTTATGAAGGCCGATAGGTGATATTTCATAGTTGTTATCAAATTGTTTTTTTTTATGAAATAATGACATATCTAATTTCAATGAGTATCGTTATTAATAACATTTTGTGGGATATTACAAACATCATTATTTGAAATTTTATTTTATAATGTAGAATTAATAATAAAAGTCGTACGTTTCCTGCGAATGATTTTTATAGACGCTAAATATATGGTGTTTTTTTTTCATTAAGCCTGTTACCATGCCATCTGGTTGTCACATCCTTGACAACACATTCAATTTGATGTCCATAGAAAGTCCCTTGCCCCAGCGGCTTCAATGTGAACTGGGTGCTTTTTATATTCACTCTTGTTTTAGTTGAAAGCTATCGATCTTTACTGCAGAAAATAGCATGTTGCAAGAGCAATACTCTGCAATTAACTTCAGTATTGACTTGTGCTCACCAAATGCTGTTACTTGTGTTCCAAACACTCCAACAGAGTGTGATTTTGCATTTAAAAAATGAAACAGCTTTTGCAAATCAATAACAAATAAAGTTTCGTTTGCAAAAACATTATTCGCGCATGATAATCATGAACAAACAAATATGCAAATCAAATGCATAAATTGCAACAGCACTTTCTGGACTAATTGCACATCTTAATTGGTTATATGAACTTAAATGAAAATCTAATCAGGACATACATTTGTATATAGCCTATTCCGTATAATGTGAATGGGGCATAGGCCATAAGGGAGGTTAAAGAGGGGGAGAATGTACCAGTTTCGGCTATAATGTCTGCCTGGCACAGGCATTAGCATTGGGATG
>LQRL01160260.1:12860-24452 GCA_001703475.1 Hydroides elegans
GATATATCGTGGTTGACCAAATCAAAAGCGGCCGAGAGATCTAGGAGTGCTAGCATAACGACTTTGCCGTCGTCCATTGCCCGTAACATGTCGTTGGTTATCCTTATTAAAGCCGTTTCGGTGCTATGATACGATTTGTATTGATTGAAGGGGCTCGTTTGGATTGTTTATTTCAAAGTGCTCGTTAAGCTGTTTTATCACGGCTTGTTCGATCAGTTTGGAGAGAAATGAGAGGTTGGCAACAGGAAGAAACGACTTAGATTCAAATAGAAGATTCGGCTTTTTAATCAGGGGCGTCACAATGGAGCGTTTCACACTTTTTGGCATTTTTCCATCTTGCAGGGAACCATTTATAATGGTTGTAATAGTAGGGGCCAGTTCATCGATGCATGTTTTCAAAAGAGATGTAGGTATCGGGTCTAGGCTGCACGACTTATTAGGAGACTTCTTGATCATAGAACGGACCTCGTCTTCTTTGAGAAGTCTGAAAGTTGACACTGTAGACTCTACGACATTTTCATCGAAATCGAAGGAGTTTGCCGTGGTATCCGAGAATTCGTTGCCGATTTTTTCATTTTTTTTAACGAGTTAGTTTGAGAAATCGGATGGGGAAACTGTGTTTGGTAACTGTAGCGAGGTGTTTTTGTGGAGAAGTGTGCTTACTTTCTTAAAAAGTGCACTCTGATCATGTGACGCTTCAGAAATTATCCGAGAGTTATATTCAATTTTAGTGTTCATAATCACGTCTTTCAGCTTATTTCGACACTTGAGCAAATCACTGAGGTTTTTATCCGATCTTTTCTTCTGAAATTGACGTTGCAAAGCACGTTTTTTTCTGCGTTTATTGTGAATTTCCTCCGAGTACCACGGTTGTTTCTTTTCTTTCGCGACAAATACCTTTTCAGGTGCAAGTTTATCGAGAATGTTACACAAAGATGTATTGTATTGATTAACTAGGGTATCCAGGTCTTTGGAAGGGTGTGTTACCAGCTCCGACTCCGAGATATCCTTCTAAACCGATCAATCTTCATTGATTTAATATTGCGCGAAACCACTGTTTTCGTGTTTTTTTTTCCAGAGGGCATGATCGTTTCGATTGTGCATTCAATCGCGAAATGGTCCGAAATGAGGTCACTGATATCGGGTTTATTGATGTGAACAGTTTTTCCGTGATTTGATGTGATGATCAGATCTAGAATATGACCACTAGAATGCGTTGGTTCAGAAACATGTTGACTGAGATTGTGGATATCCAATAAATCCAAGAATTTCCTGGCTTTTGGGTCGGTTCGGTTTTCAACATGTACATTGAAATCACCGAGGATGATGAAAGGTAGCGGTACGGCGATAATGCGCTGTATAAGTTTGGCGAATTCTCTAAGGAAACTCTAATAAAATAACATAAATAACAGCTATGTTCACATCACCACGAGTGGTAGATAGTCGGGCTAATAGTGCTTCCATTGAGGTAAAGCTAGGACAGTCTAAGAGTTTGGGGCTGGTTGCTTTCGGGCATAAAAGGGCTACCCCGCCACCGTTACGATTCGGGCGGTCAACATGTAACAATTTGGAGTTTTGCGCTGTAATACTATTTTTGATAAAATCACTATCACATTTCAGCCATGTCTCAGTTAGACCTAAGATTGAAGGATTTTTATGTTCAATAAAATCACTTATTACATCCGCATTTGATTTCAGTGACCTGCAATTTATCAGGCCGAGCGAGCTGATATTCCTCAGAGAAACACGTTTAATTTGCACTAGATTGTTTTGATTCACAGCTGACCTTGCATGGAATTTATTTTGTTCACAGCTGATCATTGACCTATTAATTTTTGACCGAGATCTGTTGTCCGAATTCGAGACTACCACCTCAATAGGGCATATTTCAATAAGATTTGATTTATTGACAGAGTCACTCCTATTCCTATTCCAATTAGATCGCTCCCTAATAAGGGACCCTATTGGTAACCCTTTGTCGGGGCTAAACGAGTTCGATTTGACACGCATATTGATTAGAATTGACAGAATCAGGCTAATAAGTAGGACAATCGATACTTGCATAATGTCCAAATTAAGTATTCAAACCAGTCAATATTTATATCCAATACTTATAATCTACCACAAAATACCGAAGAAATATCCGTTAAATGTCACTTTTTAAAACTAAAAACTTTTCTTTTTAAATAGCTAAAAGTAATCCTTTATACAAAGTTAAGTTCGTAATTACTAAAATTAGTTGTTTAAATTTCCTTTATCCTATTGTATTTTAACAGTTTCAAACAATTAATTTCTTAGCGTGTGCCACAGACGGCATTACAATTCTTAAAATGTTATCTACTTATTGCTAACTTATTTACTTATTTACGATAACATATTTACTATTCTTTGAAATGTTATTTACTTATTTGTAAATTTCAGTTTTTATCGACAAGAATAATGTATAAGTTAATTTCAGACTGCTTATTATTAATATAATACAATAAAGGTAAGTCAGTATGTCTTTTTGCTGCTCTTTTTAGAGAAATATATAATTTGATAATTATTTGGTAATATGCTAGGATTTTTCAGGACAAAAATGAATGATTTTATGTTTAACGATCCACGGCAAATGAATAATTTAAGATATATATGTATATATATATAGAAACATGAAAAGTAAAAATGGTAGGGTAGGGAATGGAAAACAAGGGCGGGGCTTGGCCCTCTACGAAGGATCGTTTGAAAATGAGCATTCAGATATCTTTCTCAATTTTACACATATCTATATGTAGTCATTTTTCTAATAAACAATACAGCGTTTATGCTAAAGATTGACGAAAAGGTGACTTATTACAGGTCAAACCAAATTCAAGAGCCCTTAGTTTAATATGGCTAAAGAATCAACAACTGTTGTTGTTTGGTACCTTTGCCATTATAGCTCAGCTGCCTCTTAGAATTCCATGTATTGATATTATTAAATATTGAATGTATAGGCTCTATCTAATCTAATATGTGAAACTGGAACTGATGTTGTTTTTCTGGTTTTATATGTCTTTTATAATGCAATGAAAATGTTAAACAAAGGTTAATACTTTAAAGTGAAAATATAATAATTCATGTGTATATAAGATGTCAAAATAGATCGATTATGTATATCATGTTGGAGCTAGAGAGAAAGCAACAAATGCATACAGTTAATTATTACTTATTTCTAAGGGTATACTGTGTAAATAAAAATGAAGGAGGTTGCCCAGTTATATAAAAATAGGGTATGCCCCGCCACCAAAAACAAAAACAAAATTCAAAAGCCCTTCTTGTGTGTATGTTTAAAAGAGAAACACATCAGAAAGTAGAAACAAACGAGATTGTTTCAAGAGAAGGACGGGATCACAAAATGTGGAGAGAACGGGGAGAATTTGAGGGCTTGTTTTATGTAAAAATATTGCAACTTTACCGCCCAACCTTTTAAAATGCGCAGCGCAAATATCCAGTTGTTGTTAAAGGATGAAACTTTTCAAGTGTTGACTGAGTTACCACTTGTTGAATTGGTACATATCGTATATCCCTATGCTCAATGGTTCAATGTTAGGTCAATTTAAACTTACTCGTTTATGTATATATTATATGAAATGTTATGCATTACTTTGAAAAAGATGAAACCAATGTACAATTAGATAATATTTATTATATTTAATTAGCAATTTGATAATATTTCAAGACAAGCCATCGGGAACGTTTCGTCACGACCTAGCACAAACATGTTTGCATGTAGATATAAACATCCGTGGGAAGAATTGTGTAAAAAGTAACAAGGCACATGTGTGAACTTTTCATTTAAAAACAATGATGATAAGATTGAATTACTTTTAAACTTTTTTGCATTCTTTGCGACTTTTTTGGCAAACATTTCTGATGTAACAAATATGTGTACCATCAATATCTAGGAAAAGTGTGCGTGTGGCGCAATTAATTCCTTGTTTAATTAACATGTTTTTTTTTATAAATTTGTTTATTAAGTTACTTATACTTCCAATATAAATTCAGATAAAATGATTTTAAAACTTTCACCCATTAATAAACACATCCATTTAGAGGCCCAACCGGGGCATAGGGGTCCGGAGGGGCTATTAAAACGGTTCATATTAAGGACCCAAAAAGTGATCATAAAAAGTTTTGTCAAGGCCTAGCATAATAACGTTAGAATGTAGCTTTAAACATCAATGGGAAGGAATGTGTAAAAAGTATCAAGGTAGATGCGGGAAGTTTGAAATTTCATTTTAAAGATGAAAATTTGTTACTTTTTGAAAACATATGACGCGCACAATTGTGACGCAACAATTATGTTGAGCAACAAAATCTAGGACCAATTAACTGGTGACGCAATTAATTCATTGTTGAACTTATATAACAATGGATTAAAAGCGCGACAATTGGGTTTAGTGTAAGATGCACTTAACATATTGATTAATAACAGTTTATGTAACAAATGAAAACACATGTTATGATCATTTCATATAATGCTAATGTTCTTATATAATTCTTATGATTTCAATAAAATTCGAATTTAAAAAATTATAATGATTCCACTAGTTAATTTACACAAACTTGATTGATTATTCGTGTTAAATAGAAATATTAAATGTGCTCGGTTTAGATATATTTAGAATTCAAAGACTAAATAAATATAGCCTTTCTTGTCTCATACGCTAAAGTGAACGATTATGTGTTTAGAAAATTAACGAAGAAGGGGGAAAAACTAAATACATAGATAGACTTGGAACACAAGAAAGGATGCTGAAAGGTAGAGTGATGGATGAATAGATTGCAAGGGTGGGAGGTTGGGGGTTCGGCCCTCTTCGATGGCTTGTTTTAATTAGGTTCAATGAAAAAAAAACATTAAGGATGTTCGATATATAGATATTTAGAATTTCCACTATTGTATTGCGTATTCTTATTTTTTCTTGACTATAATAATCCATTACGTATTTAGAAAATTATCAGAGAATGGAATTACAGAGAAAGAAATTAAGGGATGGATAGAAACCTGGAAACAAAAGAGGGGTTGGTGAAAAAGGAGGGATGGGTAATGAAATGTGAGGATGAGAAGTTGGAGCTTGACCATTTTTGATGGCGTGTTCTATTTATTTCGCAATGATATAACTATTTGTAAAATTTGATCAAATATACTTCGTGCCTTTATTAATATAATTCTATCAATTGAGCAAAAAATATTAAGCTTATTTTAAATCGGATTTATATACACAAATGAGTATATAGTTTTTTTTCAATAAAGTTAGTTTTCAATATGAGACAAAATATGACACTAAATACTAGTGTTGCACAAGCAATCCACCATTCTTCAATACCAATTATTTGATTGTGCTAGAAATAAATATTCAAAAGCGCATTAATTACGTCACAAGTAAACTGTTTCTGGTCAGTGTTTCTAAACATAATTGTTACATCCTCGTGGTTTGTGACGTTTTAAGCCCCCAACCGGGGCCTAGGAGCCCGGAGAAGGCTATTAAATGGGTTCATTTTTTGACCCAAACAATATAAAAATAATTCATCACGGCCTAGTTAAAAAACGGTAGCATGTATTATTAAGCAATCTGTGTAAAGTAACAAGATATATGTGCGAACTTTTCAACTTTAAAATAATAATAAAAAGTTCGGAATTGTGTCTTAAAGTTGAAAACTTTTAAAGAATATATGACGCAAACAATTTTAATGTAACAATTGAAGGGCTCCGTGCATCAATGTGTTAAGTCTGAAATTGACGTTTTGAGAAAAGAGGCACTGAATATTTTTAAATTGGTCATTTATATAAGAATTGGCATGTAACCAAAGGATGAAATAATGATGACCGCACTGATTTTTAAAAATAACTCAAGCATATAACATGGACTAGTATATACTTGGCACTTTGCCATACATTTTAGCGAAACATGTTAAGTCAACTTAACACATTGTTGCACGGAGCCCTTCAATTATGTGTAGCAACAATATCTAGGAAAGGTATACTTGTGACGCAATTAATTCATTGTTGATTTGATATAGCAATGGAATAATTACGTCACAATTGGGTTTAGTGTAAAATGTTAATCCTTATTCATTCTTACTAAAAAATGGAAATGGTGCTCGATTCAGATATGTTTGGAATTTGAAAATTACATAAATATAATCTATATTCTTTCATGGGCCCAAATGAACTAATAGATATCAAGACAACTTAAAAATGAGAAAAGAGAGAGATAGAGAAAAATGAAAAGAAGGATTGGTAGAAAAGTGGAAACGAATCGAAAGAGGTGGTGTGGAGAAAGATAAGGGGAAAATAATTGAACGAAGAAACGATTTTTCCCTCAATCCCTAGCACAAAAATGGTAATATATAGCTATAAACATCTTACTGAAGGAATGTGTGAAAAGTTGCAAGGTAGATGCCCGACCTTTTCCTTTTTTTATTCAATAAATTATATGTCTGGAATTTGGTTTTGAAGTTCAAAATTTGCTACACTTAGAAGAAATATGACGCCAACAATCAAGATGGAACCATTATGTTGAGTAACAAAAACCAAGAAGAGTATACTTGTGCCTCCATTAATCCATTAGTGAATTTACCGTATAAGCATTAGCATAAGTTGGGATGCTCATAACAGTTATTAGCCCCAACCGGGGCCTAGGGGCCCGGAGGGGGCTATTAAAATGGGTTGATTTTTCAGACCCTAAAATCGACCAAAAAAAAGTTTCGTCAAGGCCTAGCACTAAAACGGTAGCATGTAGCTGTATACATCAGTGGGAAGGAATGTGTGAAAAGCTATAAGGCAGATGCCCGACCTTTTTATTTTTTAATTCAATAAATTATAAGTTAGGAAATCGGCTTTAAAGTTCAAAATGTGCAACTTTTTGGGGGGAAATATGACGCAAACAATTGAGGTGTAACAATAATGCTTCGCAACAATAACTAGGAAAAGTATACTTGTGACGCAATTAATCCATTGTTCAAGTTGCATAACAATTGAATTATTTCGTCACAAGTGGATTTAGTGCATAATTATCGTTTTTCAACCGAGAAAATATATATGTTATGCTAATTTCCGACAATTTGTTATAAACACGAATACATTTATATACGCGAAAGAATATTCTAATTACTCTGCTTATTACATTTTTTTTAGCTAAATGAAAATGGTGTGGTGTTCTATTGCAATGTTTAAAATATCAGTCTCACTTAAATTCGACTTGGTGTCAATATGAAAATCGAATAGTTATATATTTGAGGAATCAATGAAGAAAGAGAGAAACAAAATAGAGAGATAGTAACAGAGGGAATTAAACAGGGAATGAAAAATGTACAAGAGGAAATTATACGGTAGGGTGGGAGGTTGGGGGCTTTGCCCTCTACGATGGCTTGTTTAAAATTTAAGAATAACCTAAATAAATACCGGTACTTGGATTTTCATGGCCAAAATAAATAGTTAAAGAAGGAAGAGGTAAAGAAGAAATAGATAGATAGCAACATAAAAACATAAGATATATAGTTGACAAGCCATGGTAGAGGGCATAGCCCCCAACTTCCCATCCTCGCGTTCAATTCCCACCCCTTCTCTTTTTTCAACATTCCCTCTTTTGTTTCCCTTACTTATATTTGCTAGATTTATCTATGTTCTCCTTTTTTTGCTATTTTTCATTGATTTGTTATTCCCATATTCTAATTCATGGTGAAAAACATAGTATGTATTGATGCATTTCTTGAATTCTATAGATCTCCAATATAGCAACCTAAGTCTTTTTATTAAGCTTACAAATGCTATGTAAGTCACCTGTAGCGGGAGGAATATTATTATTTGACATAATCACGCCAATTTATAAGTTAACATAAATCATGAACTCTCTGAAATTAACATAAGATATATAATTTGTTGGCCAAATAAATCGAAATAAACATATTGAAAAATACACATGCTTCATTTGTGACGCAATAAATCCATTGTTATGTAACCTCAACAATGGATTAATTGCATAACAATCATACTGTTCTTAAGTATTGTTGCGAAACATAATTGTCACATCCTGATTGTTTGCGTCATATTTTCTAAACAAAATTGTAAATTTTGAAACTTTAAAGTCAAATTCCAGACTTATCATTCATTGAATGAAAAAATGAAATGTTCGGGCATCTATCTTATAACTTTTTACACATTCCTTCCCACTCATGTTTATCGCTATATTCTACCATTTTTGTGTTAGGCCTTAACGAAACTTTTTTTGGTCACTTTATGGGTCCAAAAAAATAACCCGTTTCAATGGCCCCTCCGGGCCCCTAGGCCCCGGTTGGGGGCTAAAATGGAAAAGGAAATGAATTAAAAGAGAGAGTGGAAGGTTGGAACAGGACTGGAAGGAATGTAAACTGGTAGGAAGTAAGCGAGGAACAGAAGAAGACATCAAATACAGAAAAACTCTGGCAAACAAAGCCATCTGCGACCTCAAACCCATCCTTCAAAACCAGAAAACATCAAAAGAATGTAAAATACAAGTCTTCAGAGCACTCGTAGAAAGCATTTTCCTGTACAACACGAAGATCTGGGGTCTTACGCAAAAACAGGAAAACGAAAAAGACATCTTCCAAAGACAGCTACTACGAAGGATCTTCGGTTTTAGATACACTTAAGACAAGAAAAACTGGCCATTAAATCAGAAACTATATGAAATAACAGGAACCAAATCCTGGTCAACCACAATCGCTAAACGCAGGTTATTATTTTTCGGACATGTATGTAGATTGCCTGAAGATTCATCAGCCCAAAAAGCTCTAAAAGAAGCATTAAAACCTGTTAAAAAGCCGAGAGGAAAATCCAAGAACACATACCTAGCAACTCTCAAGAAACAACTTAAATTGAAAGGTATCAATACCATAGAAAAGGCCCAAAGAATAGCTAGAGATAGAGACATTTGGCGAAATATACTAGGATAAATTCGAAAGAAGGAACATCCATCAGAAGAAGAAGAAGAAAAGGAAGGTTGGGGGCTTGGCCCTCTACGATGGCTTTTAACAATATACAGATACTCATAATCTAACAAAGTCCTTATAAAGTTTACATTCCTCAAACTAAGAAGCTGTATACACATTTATTTTTGTTTGTATATGGAATAATAAACAAGTAAATACATCTTATTTTAAATGTAAATAGTATATATAATCAATGAAATTAATGTATCCTATGATAAATTATAGATAGGATTACATTGGTTACATTTTGATTTCAGATAGGTTTGGTGGGAATAATGTTTTAAAGTGCTTGTTGTGACTCTTTTTTTCTACAGTCTATACAGTTTTGATCCATAGATTTGTTATCAAATACGTGTAATCTTATTTAAACATAAGTGTTACCTTTCAGTATCGACATCTTTTGTTCCAAGGCCGGGGGAGAGTGCCGGTCTTGCTGGTCCAGCTATTTCTAGTTCCAGTCGACGATGTGGGCCGAGGGGAATGATAGGAAACTGTCTTACTTTTACCGGGGTTATGTCTTTAAGTTCAAATGCCGGTGGTTGTGAATACTTGATTGGTGGGAGAGCATTGCAACGTGAACGTCTATAGGTTGCTTGATAAGTCGTTGGTCCACAAGTTGAACTTAAATAGTCTCGAATTATCGGAGTTACTCCAGTTTTATCCATAATTCCAATTTTTATTTAGATTTATACTTATAAATGTTTTAACGATTTAGACACGGTTTTAATGCATATTTCAAACTTTTTAATCACATTTTTTATAAGCTCTACTATTTATTGCTTCATATTGTTACCGCTGATTTACTGTTGTTTGGCAACCTTTGGTCTTACTCTATCGTTATTAGTTTAATTATGACGTCATAAATATTATGACGTATAAAATGATTGTTATAAAACATGACAATCATTTTACCATTGTCGATTGAATATTGATAAAAGCCATTGTCTAAAAAATAATGTGCATGTTTCCTAAAATGAATGATTCCATATGTATGGACTACATCTTGCACTACTATATTGTATTGATATAAATATGCAGATTAATTAACTAGAATAAGGGCTGGGAATCCCGGGATAATAAGCGTTTAGGCGTTTAGGCGTTATCCTACTTTCTGGCATCTTCAGCTTGTAAACACTGGACAATTTTTAATTAAAATCTATTATTTCTATGTAAGTTAAGTTTGAATGATCACATGAATCAATGCAATACAACCTTTAATGCAATATTGTGCAAATGCAATTAATTAAACAACATGTACATGTTCCTATTGGTTATTTTGACCCCTACTCTTGACACCTCGCAAGCCTACGAGTATGATTATCTACTCGTAGATTCTAGATAGTCATAAGTATTTCATTTAATGAGCAATCAAAGCATAACTGTTTTTTTTACAAAACATTTACCAGTTGGTCTAATCATAACAGGGTTATCCCTGTAATAATCAAAAACTATATTTTTTTTTTCATGGAAAAGAAACAGATGGTTCTTATTCATAAAACTGAGAATTGAATAAATATACGAGCTTTACGAGGTCGTTAATTGAGTGAAGAACAAAATATCAAATAATACTGGAACAACAACATACATATTCAAAGGTAGTTAATATAATGTGTTAACTTTTTAAAAGGAAGGTGTCAAATATGTTGCACAAAGTGTTCATCGTCGACTTTTAATAAACTACGAGGTCCCGGGCTTCAGGGCGGCCCAGGCCTCAAAGTGGCCCGGTCTTGAATTCTAGCATATACCTTTTTTAATGTTCTCAGGGCTCGACATTCTTTGTTTTGACCTACTAAGAATGGGAACCAGATTTGGACCTGGCGGCCATTACCTTGTACACCCAGGCATTTTCCTTATGAAACAGACAAAATCTAAAGCCCATTTTCTCTTTAAATAAAGATCGCTTAGCCAGGCCTTACCAACCACAATGTGCATTGGGGTAAAGTGTTTGATAAATAATGTTTTATTGTTGATGACATTCCTTTGCATTACTGGAAATAGGTATGAATTTTAAATGGAAAATAACATTAGGTGTACAAAGTAATGGCGGCCTGCTGGTTCCCATTTTAGTGAAGTCAAAACAAAGAATTGGCGACCGAATGGTCGCCATTGGCGACTGTGAATTTGGGTTTGGCGACTGTTAAAGTCGATCGCCAAATTGGCGACTGTAAAATTTTCCTTTTTTTTTATGAATGGTGACCAAAAGGTTATAGGACGGGAGAAACATCTTGTTTGACCCATGCATGGCATTTCTCTTTCTGTCATTTTTAGATATGATATCTGACTTTATTGTCAATTTTGCATTATAAACAATATTTATCTTGCATTTCATATAACCTAAACCATAGCACCCCTTCCGAGGTGCATACTAGTGTTGCACCCATGTGGTCACTGGTAACTTTTGTATTGTATTGTATATAATCAAGCTATATATATAATCAATCTAACTTCACAATTGCTTGAATCAACAGCCGTGGATCTACAATACTAACTTGACAAGAAGGCTAACGTAGCATAGGACCGATGGTTAGCGGTATATCTAACCGACAGCAGTTTTCTTCAGATCCTTAATCTGGGTAGGGGGGGGGGGGGGGGGGGGGGGGG
>LQRL01160270.1:0-16596 GCA_001703475.1 Hydroides elegans
AATATCTCTGATGCGTATGTTTTCCCGATTCTGACCATGCTAAATCAAATATTTATTGACAGTTCACGGGGGATCGAAGGCCTTTAGCCTCTAGTTATAAGTATTATCAACAGAACGTGCAAAATACGGACTAAAAATAGGTGTCAGGCAACATGTGCACAAATTGCGATGCTGGCGGTTTAATAGTATGCTTCCCGAAGCATAGGGAGGTGATCATCGCATAGTTAGGCAGTTGAAGAGTCGATTACAAATTTGGGCGAGTTGATTACAAATTTGGGCGAGTTGGTAACTAATTGGGCGAGTTGGTAAAAATAATTGGGCGAGTTGGGAATTGGGCGAGTTGACCATAACCCATTTGAACATCTGTCGTTGTCCTGAGTGACTTTCTGTAGCCTACTAGATCTATGTGATAATGTCTATTATAATTTATGTTCGCTTGATAATAAATAAAATAGAACAGTTTTAGCATGAAACATGTATCACATATTTACAAATATAACCAATGGTGAAGTGGTAGAGTGTGATAAGACATAAGTGCATATATGTAATTAAGCAGAATATAACGGCATTGTTAAGGATACGTCAAGTGTTCTCTCGAAAATGGTAAACAATTGTTGAGTCTGATGTAGACTCTTTAGTTGGCTAAATTTTTGTTCTTGTTCATATCAAAGATGAACATCATAAACGACAGGTGTCTTTACATTATAAAGGTTGAACCGTAATTTGTCTTGCCAAAAATGACAGCAGTCGCCCACGCTGATTTTGGATAGTTGAAATTTTACTTAGCTTCACTCGGTAATGAAATATAATATATAATAAATATAATAAGTGTTGTATGTATTTCTGTATGCGTTTTTCTTTTCTAAACGAAGAAAACCGCGTATTGTGCGAAGGCGATGCAGTCACGTTTGGCCATCCAAACGGTGCTTCGCTGAAATATGACAGTCGGAAAATCCGACAGCCGGATTCCGAGTTTCAATTCATCGTAAGTATTATTTTGACTCGAGTAGAAATTCACTTTCTCTCTTTATTTTCTAGGTTTTGTAGACAATTTTATGTGTTATATTTTTGGTTTATATTTTGTAGATAGTGGTACTAGGTAGTGATCTTGCGACGATTAAGAATACATGTATCCTGATTATCGTCATCGCTCTTGCCCAAGGTCATAGAAGCTGTGATTTGTATTTTGTTTAACCATATCACAGCTTATGCTTTGGCCTTTGTCATGGGTTATTTCACCAATTATAGGGTTATTTTGTAGTATGTCGTTTGTCTATGTATATCCCATATTGGCATGCGTAGAAATTAGTTATAGTCATTTAGTCTTACATCAATTATAGTGGTCCATTATAGCCAATCTTAACGATTGAAGTGTCTGTGACTTGTTCCAATTCATTTTTCAAATCACAGAAAACTTTGGTCGTCTGGATCAGGCCATCACGACAAGCTTTTCGGTACAAAGGAAAACTTTCGGCAGAGCTGTGATGGAAGTTTCACTGTTTTGTGGAATAGTATAGCTATAGTTTTAATAGATGTGACGTCTTGTCGAGCTGTGGTTCGCCTAAAGTTGATGTGACAAGTACTCAATTTCGGCTACATCACAGCAATCTTTGGTCGTATCATCGGCTTCTTGATCAACAACGAAAAATCTATTCTTTATGACGTATATTATAGTGATATTGTAAAAGAAATAAGCAGAGCGACTGATATTACTTGTCCGGTTTATTGAGATCATGTCTTGATTTTAATATTACAGGGTAACAATGGTATGAAATCCTGAGAAAAAAATTTACAATGGCAAATTAAGAGCAATTAAATATGTTTGTTATTTATTGGCAATATTCATTTTATCGAGTTGAAAGTATAAATTCCATGTTCAGGTTGACGAAGTTGGCTGAGTTGTGGTGTGGGCATTTAGTTGCAAACTAGAATCAATGCATATCGCAGTCGATTTGGTCATCCTGTGCATGGAAGTTCACCAAACGAAATATACAGTAAATTTTATGTCGACGAATATGTTTAAATGTTTCAAGACGCTGCCAAAATATGTTGAAGGTGTCGAGCATGGCAGATGTTAGTTTCACTTGGTTTAGATTTTTATGCTCAACCAAAATCCTTACTGAGTCTGTGCCTAGTCAATTAATGGTTAAGTTTTTCAGGTATTCCACATTCTTCTTCATAATTTATTTTCGTTTCGTTGCGACTTTTTTTAGCTGTGATCTGCTGTAACAAAAATCATATCACAGCTGATAAGGTCTCCTCGAGTTGGATATGTCATCTTGAGAAAGTGGATCTAGATTTTAAACAATGCAAGATATTACTGCTTATTTTTTAAAACCAAATTTTAGAAGTGAGTAGCATGCCATTTTTTTTTCACTGCGTTTGTAGATTTTTTTTTAACACGGAAAACTTTGATAAGAGAAAAACGAAAATAGTGTATTGTCTGATATTTACGTTGAAACTATTCCCTCGGAGCCGGGGTATAAGACGGAAAATGTATGATATATAATAAACATATATAACTGATGTTTTTAAGCTAGCATATATAACAGTTAGTTTAGAGAAAAGTTAGTTTAGAGAAAAGAAAATACAAACATTGCGTTTGATGATTTTAAAACTTATAATTGTGTAATTCTCTTTATTTGTATTTCCGTATAATGTAAATGATGTTTGGTCGTGTGTGCTACCATGCGATTGCCATTTACATTCATTTTCTAATCATCCGCTCTGAAAGTGATTGATTTTTGACCAAAAGAAATTAATAAACGGAAATACAGATAAGTTGATTTCACTTTTATATAAAATGAGAACGTGTTCATCTCTGAAGGCCGAGATCAGCTGTGAGATGCCCGCGAATGATTACCATATCACAGCTGAATTGGTCGTTCACTATGACGCATCGCAGCAGTAGAATTGTTTCGCAAGAGTAGAATTGTTTCGTAGAAAAGTTCAATCAGTAGAAAATAGTTTACGTGTAGACCTTAGATAAAATCATATCACAGCTAAATTGGTCGTTCACTATGACACATTGCTGCAGTAGACTTGTTTCGTAGACAAGTTCAATCAATAGAAAAATAGTTTACGTGTGGACCTTAGAGAATACCATATCACAGCTGAATTGGTCGTTCACTATGACGCATCGCAGCAGTAGAATTGTTTCGTAGAACTTAGAGAAATCCATATCCCAGCTGAATTTAATTTGTCGCATCGCAGCAGTAGCATTGTTTCGTAGACAAGTTCAATCAGTAGTAAAATAGTTTAGGTGTAGACCTTAGAGAATATAATATCATAGCTGAATTGGTCGTTCAATAAGACGCAGCGCAGCAGTAGCATTGTTTCGTAGACAAGTTCAATCAGTAGTAAAATAGTTTACGTGTAGACCTTAGATAATATAATATCATAGCTGAATTGGTCGTTCAATAAGACGCAGCGCAGCAGTAGCATTGTTTCGTAGACAAGTTCAATCAGTAGTAAATAGTAAAATAGTTTAGGTGTAGACCTTAGAGAATATAATATCATAGCTGAATTGGTCGTTCAATAAGACGCAGCGCAGCAGTAGCATTGTTTCGTAGACAAGTTCAATCAATAGAAAAATTATTTATATTTGTAGACCTTAGAGAATTCAAATTTAAAGCTCAGGTGATATACAAATCGATTTTGCACTGGCAGCTACGTGTTTAGCTTTTATGATAAACCGCAGAATAACCTATTATTACATTAATGCGTTTTGAGTTTGACGCTTGATGTTCAAGAAAATGGGAAAAACGCGAATGATTGCCATATCAAAGTTGATTTGGTCGTTCACTATGATACATGGCAGCAGTAGAATTGTTTCGCAGACAAGTTCAATCAGTACAAAAATAGTTTACTAATAATGGACCTTATAGAGAATTCGACTGTAATGCAGCATAGCCTAGAAATTAACGCGTTTGAATTCGACGCACGTTGATTAAGATGAACGGGGGAAAAAAAACTTGCGTCTTATATATAAAAAATATCACTGTTTAATTTGAAATCGTGAATATTATGTTAAAATTTTTTTAAAAAATCTTTTTTTTTTTTCGGTATCATGTGTAGTTTAATGTATGTTCCAAAAACAAATATCGATATCATACGTATTCTTTCTGTGTATGTAACCGTACGTTTCATGTTACAAAATGTATCATAATGTAACATAATGCAATAAATCATATGCTTCTTGTTTATCTTTTCCAGTTTGAGAGCTGTCGCTGCCCAGATAAACATCAGGTAAAAAAATAAGTTTGGAGAATTATTTACCTCTAAAAAAGAAAGTAATTGAGCATTAAATAGCCTCAACTATGACCGAAGTAAGAGCTTGAGGTGAATAATTTTCTAAGAATATTTAGCCTAGGCATGTTACGATGTAGAAATGATAGGAAGTCTTAACGATTTAGCCAGTCATTGCATGAGTAAGGATTCGACTTTAGAGTTTCGAAAGTTGTACTAGTGGATAGATTGCGATCTGTTTTACCGTATCAGACATTATTTTGAAGACAAATTAAAATAAGTTTAAGTGAGTTTTTTTTTTTGGTCGAGTTCATACACATTTTGTAAGTATACTATATGTACTTTTAATATAATTCAATGCATGTACTAATGGTTTGACTGGCAGGTCTTAAACATCATTTACAAAAAAAAGGTAGAATCGCAAAAAGCCATTTGAATTTTTCGAAAATTATTAAGAATAAATAGACATGCTTGCAAAACTTTTAATACAGTATGCTCTAGAATCCCTTTCAACTCTCAACTTTTTCATAGGACTTTTGACAATTACGACAATTTGACGATTAAAAATCATTAATTGGTAATTTAAAAAAAAAATAGTTTTGCTCTATTGGTGCTCCAACGCATAATTTTATGTGAATTTTACAATGTTTTATTATAAGATTATACATGTATATAATCCACCATTGAAGCATGAAGCATGTAAACCATTTTAGGTCATGTTGTTCTAGTCACCAAGATTAAGAACTTTGAGTATTATATTACACATGAAATTGCACAGCCAGCCATATCAAAATATTATATACACCTAAATTACTATTAAAATTATTTGGAAAATCAAAAGATACTTTCCAGCACACTGCTTAAAAAAGGAAGCATTTTGAATCATTCAGGACATTTTTCACACAAGATTATTTCTCGCAGTGAGGAAGAAACAGGATTCGATAATTTAGCTAAAGCACATACACATATATTTGACAGGGTGACCACCAATCAGGGAAAAATCAGGGAGTTTTTTTTAGCAAAAATAAAATCAGGGAATTTCGAAATTTTAGGAAAAATCGGGGGGAAAATTAGGGAATTTGAGTTCAGTTAATCAGGAAAAAATTATAGAAATCGTTTGATGTTTGTATTCACATGTTTCCCAAGATTTGATATATGTATACGTTTTACTGGCTATTAGTAATTTCTTGTGTTTATCTGATTTTCCAATGCGCTTTTATCATAATCTATATCATAAAGCATAAATATGAATATTTCATGTACGAACCCTCGGGAATACAGTAGAACCTCGTTAAATCGAGAACGGTTAACTCGAACTACTCGTTAACTCCGAGGTGATTTCGAAGTCCCATCTTTTATAAGTTAGTCTTATAAAACCACGGTTAACTCGATATCACGGATAACGCGAAGTAAATCAGGAGTCCCAAAGACCTCGAGTTAACGAGATTCTACTGAAAATTACTAAAAATCAGAAAAATAAGGGAGAAAATCAGGGAATTTATACATTTCTTTTTTTATGGTCACCTTGATTTTGAATTATACATAATATTTCATAATTCATATCATGTTGGCTCGAAGGACGGCGATGGCTTTGCCGTACCCGCTGACGCAGCCCCAAGGCACAGAACAATGTCCAGGAACACCTGTCGACAGAGGGATCAAACGATTTCTCTTCCGCTCGACCGTGAGGTGCGTTGTTAGCATGCAAAGTTTATTATGTTTATTATGTGGCATAGTTGTCCGGGTTTGTGTAAGCCAGTTTTTTTTTGTCGAAAAATGAAGGGAATTTAATAAGCTCTTGGGAAATTATTTCCCAAGAGCTTATTAAATTCCCACATGTTGCCACATGATACTTTTTTAAAAGTATCATACTTTTTTTTGAAAATCGGCCAAATTATACTTTTTTTATACTTTAATACTTTTTTTTATACTTTTTTTTACTCTCGTACTTTTTTATACTTTTTTTTTTCGAAATCGGTGATTTGATACTTTTTTTTTGCATAAAATTTTGCTCGCGCCTTCGGCGCTCGCATAATTATATTTCAGCTTTAATATTTCTACTAACTACTCAAAACCAATGTTTATTTTAGATAGGTTGATTTATAATTGCAAGTTGCATGTTAATGTAAGTTTCAATGGTATGCTAAAGATTAAACATGATCCTTTTTCTGTTAATTGATGATTTGATATTTATCGCAAAGGGGAGCGTAGCTCCCCTTTGCATTATACAACAGGCATGTTTTGCGCAATATTTTGATTCTTTATATATTACGCTAAAAAAACAGATAAATTTTTACTCTGATCATGTGACATGAATAATACTTTAGGGCTTAAATCAACAAAATGGCGCACCACGGGGAGCTTTTTCTCGACAGTAACCCAATGATTTTTAACATCAAATAATTTTCGCGATTATTAATCTTCCAACAAGAAATTTAAATAATAAGTATCTCAAAATATAGACATATCAATAATATTGCTAAAAATATCAGATGACGGAGTAAATGTCACATAAAAATGTGAATAATATCGCCGGTTATCCCGCTTTACCATAATTTTCTTGAGCAACGTAGCTTTCTCTTTTAAAGTTGTTTTAAATTGCAAATTGACATTTAATTTAATTGAAAACTCATGCTTATAAGATAAACTGGTAATTACACATCAAAAGTTCTTCAAAGTTTTATATATATTTTATTCAATATTGAATATTGAATCAAATATTGAATTAATTGATATTATTAATATTGAATAAAATATATACAAAACTTTGAAGAACTTTTGTTGTGTAATTACCAGTTTATCTTATAAGCATGAATTATCAAAATTACTGCTGGTAGTATCCTGACTGAACGTATCCATAAAACGACAATCACAATTCAGGCCTAGTAAATTCCACCGTTTTACCTTATATTAATTGAAAACTGTTAAAGAAATAATAATGATTATGTGGAAAAGGAATACAATTTTGTTTGTTTTAGCGTTTGGCGATATATCTTATTTAAAGCAATGTATTCATTATGTTAGATGACTAAATAATAAATAAAACAAATATATCTATAATGTTACATTGATTCATGAAGTATTAAAGAACTAAGAATGTGGAAGAAACGTTTTTAGCAAGGAATATAATTTCGTTCGTAACAGCGTTTTACGTAATGTTTTATTTCGAACAACCAATTTGTTACGTCATAAATTCGGAAGATAACAGTTTAAGTGTTACGTCATAAATGGCAGGTGAAGTGACAGTGCGTAATGCAACCCAAGGCGCAATCTTAATGAAAATTGATAAGAAATCTTTATAATAATATTATTCTATGATTATTTCTTTTCTGGATATCATTTCATTTATGATGTGTTTGCTAATTATATTTATGTTTATTAAAATGAGCCCTTTGCATTATGCGATAGTACAATCTAGTTTACTTTATTTTATATAGCGGCTTGCATTTCTGCTTTGCTCATTTTCGTATGTCACCATACTAATTTGAACCCAGCCAACAAAATTGGCTGACGGCTATTACCATTCCCTCCGTCGGGCCGTCTGTCTCTCCGTTCGTCAGTCTGTTAACATTTGAGGTACAGTGGTTTTACTTCGACACTTTTGTGTGAGGTCGTTATCCTGAAACTTCAAAGAACATTTTTAAAGTTCATATTAAGTAGGTGTGCAAAGATGAGGTTTTAGTTTGATTGATCAAAGGTTTCAGTTTGATTATTAGTCCTCCGCCGCCGCGTTAGCGCGAAGCTGAGGACTATAGTATTCAGTACTGTCCGTCCGTCACTACAACAAATAATTGAGTTTTCATATACGTTCAATGGAATTATAAGACCAATTAACCATGTCCGTCTGTCTGTCCGTCTGTCTGTCTGTCGACACCTAGGTGCACTACTTTGTACGGACGAGTGCTCGCTTATCCATCGATGGATTTTGTTTTTCTTTGGCACATGGAACGAACATATATTGGAGCTGTGCTTAGGCGTATTTCTTTTGAAATATCTCAAAAATTGGAATTTAGACGATATTTTGAAAATGGTAATTTTGGGGGACTTGGCACATTAAGAAAGATTAATCGTAAATCGTGATGTTTTGAGGATAACGAATACGTAAGGAAAACGTTGTGAGAAAGACGTTGTGAGAAGGACGTTGTGAGAAAGACGTTGTGAGAAAGACAATCCTTCGATGGATTTTTGTTGATGTTCTAATTTCATTTCCTATGTTTTTTTTCAATGTTCAACTGTTGTTAAAGTAGCGGAGGACTTAATCAGTTTCACTAATATACTTGTTCAAATTGTCTTCAAATCCATGTCTAGACAATGCCCCATCGAAAATCCCCCTTGAAAACTCCCCCTGTTTTGGTTTGGCAATCCGCACCCCTCCCCCGATGATAAATCCTCCCTCATTTTAGATGTTATATAGTTTCAAAACTTAAATTGAGGAATGTTTAATTTAAACATAAACAACCATTGAAGGTTTGTGAAATTATATTAAGAAAACAAATCATCTGATTAGAAAACCCCTTTGATGTTGTTATCTCTTGATCACGGGTACTGATGGTGTTTGAACTGGATATGTATCCCAATACATCCGAATACATATAGTTATACATGTATATATAACTATACGGATGCAAATAGGTGTGTTTTGAGGTTGCTTTGATTAAATAAGAGAATTCAAAAGGCTTTTTCTCTTCCTCTTGACGGTTTACCCTGGCAATTGGACCAATTTAAAACACACGCTCTATACGTGATACTCCACTTGACCATATAAAATTGTCATGGGATCAACTCATTATGTGCAGCAAGCAATCGGGAACAACGTTTCATATAGGAAATTAGCTCGCTAACTGGTTTACAAACATCTAATGATGTTTTAGAAAAAAAATCATATTAAAAATACAAAAAAGAAATGATAGGGGAGGGGGATCGCACCAAACTTTACAGGGGCCAATTTGACTTGTGTAATCAAATTTTGGGCCATCTTGACCGGGGCCGTTTTACGGGGTCATTTTGACTGGATACCAAAGAAAAAGTATGATTTGAATAAAATATGGTACGTTATAGTGCTTTCTATTGCGAGCGCCGTAGGCGCGAGCCAAAATTTTTTGGACCTGAAAAGTACTTTTTTTTATACTTTTTTTTTCTTGAGATACTTTTTTTTATACTTTTTTTTTATACTTTTTTTCTTCGGAAAGTGAGTGGCAACACTGGAAATATTTGATTAATGTAAGATTCATGAAAAAAATCCTTGATTGATAAATTATCTCGGGTGTATAACACGCGCTTCAGAATAAAAAAATGAATATTTCGTTCCGATATTAAAATGTCTCGACTTTAACTGAGCAATGAAAGCTAAATCAATTATAATAAACAACATAGTAATTCTTTCTTCCTATTTGATGAAATCCTAAATAAATATATTAGTTCGAAACAGCGTGATCAAGTTCATAAATATCAATGGGTACACTATTAATCGCATAACTTAAGGTCTATATCGATTTCGAAAGTTCGTAATTTTACAGATTATTATTGTTAGTGCTAACTTTTAACACCAGTTTCCTTTGTCATAAAGTATAAATGCATTTAAACCTAGAAAAAAAAAGTTGATAAATGTTTGAGCGATTGAATCAAATTAATGTCTTTGATAGTGATTGAATATTAACTAATATTAAATATTAGTTTTGTACGTAACCATCTTATTTTCAGTCTAGTCAAATTCCACGAACTCCAACCGTTCAGTATTCCAGTCAAAGGATCGAAGAACAGCCTCCAAGCTCACATTCATATCCCGAAAGCGAAAACCCAATCAGTATCGCAAAGGGGCAGGGCCCCTCCGAATCTAGTCAAACAAAATCAAAAGTCAGCAATGAACCTGAAGCTACCGAAGGCAATGCAGCCCATGAAGTGCTTTCTGCCGGTTTATCTTCAGGAGGGGTCAGCGATAAGCAACCCAAAAAAGACCAAAGTTCAGGACACGGGTCATCAGATGTAAATCCCGATCAGATACCAACTAGTCAACAAATTGCTTCAACGAGAAACGATGCAAGAGAAGGAACCGTTAGTCCGCAAGAAAAACCTGCAGATACCTCGATGCTATATACTACAAGTGATGGTTCTAAAGAACCAAAGACAAATGAAGCGTGTCATATAGACAGTTCTGATGGACCAGCGGAAGATATAAACAAGCAAGAAGAAGATATTCACGGACCGACTGAACACATTCAAGAACCAGTGAGCAATATTTTAGCACCAGGGGATGATACGAATGTTCCAGAGCAAGATAGCCAACCTCAAGCGAAACATATTCAACCAACAACGGAAGATATTCAATTACCAGAGGAGGGAATTCAAACACCAACAGAGAATATTCAAACACCGGTGCTAGATATTCAAGTACCAGCTGAAGATATTCAAGTACAAATGGAGGAAATTCAAGTACCAGCTGAAGCTAGCCAAGTACCAGAGGAGGATATTCAAGTACAAGGACAAGTGGGAGATGAATATATTCAAGTAGCAGAAGATGATGTTCAGGTACCAGCTGAAAGCATTCAAGCACCAGCGGAAGACGTTAACAGTGGCAATGTAGAAATCGCTGTTTCAACCGGAGGTTCCGAGGTTATGAATGTACTATTGGACAGTTCCGAAATAGCTGACCGGTACGAGACTGTACCAAGCGAGGAAACCGATATCAAAGAAACAGAGGCATATGTACACATCGAAGGTTCAGAAGTACATAACCCTGAATTGCCGAGTTCCAAAATCGAAGACGGATCGAACGAGATTGTGCCACATGATGATGTCGATTGTATACAAAAAGATACCGGTGCGTTGACTGAAGATTCAGAAACCGCAAATGCACAGATAGAACCGTCAGAAATGGTTTACGAATGCTATGAGAATGTGGCACGGGATGTTGTTTGTATAATTGAATCAGAAGACAGTGACTCAAATAGACATGCATTTAAGGGTGTTCAATCAAGTGGGGTTGAAGAGTCGGAAGCCTCTGACATTGGATTCGATCCCGAGATTCAACCAACTGGGTCTGATTCAGAGGAAATATCCCGACATGTTGCGAAGTTAGCACTTATGGAGAATGAAACTAATAGAACCTCACAAAGCCCCAACCCAGTAGAGGAACGAAAGGAACAAAATGTTTCTGAGGAAATTCTAAATGAGCCTGTACAACCAAATACGGACGTTTCGGAAGAAATAACTGATGGTTTAAAAGAACATGTCAAAGATGTTACAACGTTAAAACCCTCAATAGAAACAGACGTAAAGGGAGTTTCTATTCAGCATGATGCGAAAGAGGAGGACAAACAAGACGCTGTTGCTGAAGTGCCTGAGCCTGCTCTGCACGTGGAAGATATTCCTCAAATATTTGAGAATCCTATTCAAATTCACGAACCCGTGGGCCTCGACACTAGAACAATAGAGGTTTCTGTTGACGAACAGCCTGAAATAGTTGATGATAAGTTGTCGATTGCTGGAGCGGAAATGGAAGAGATGGAAAGCCTACACTCACAACAAGAGGTTCGAGTAGAAAGTGTTCAGCCGAAGATTGATTTTGAAAATTCGGAACCAAAAAGTCAAAGTGAAAGATCCGAAGTGAGCAATTCCAATGTGGAACTTGAAATGGAAGAAATGGCATCCGACGAGACAGAATTTACTGAATCAAAAGCTGCAATGGAAGCTGTAGAGGTTCCCACCCAAGAAACAAATCCAGATTTACCAGAAGTAAGCCCTGATCGCGAACTTGAAAAGACCGATATTGAGGAGGTCAATCCCGAAACGGAGGCTGTGAACTCAGTGCAAAGTGCTCAAAACAAAATCGGAGAGGTTCCTGTTGAAGCACCAGAGTTAGCAGGTTTAAGCGTGCCAAATTCCGATTCAAAGAAAGAATTTCAAGAAGAAATGTCGGTCATTGCAGAGGAAGAGGTTCCTTTAGAAACTCATGGCATCGAGATAAAGAGTGATCTGGTTGAAACATCAGAGCCAGTAGAAGAGCGGATTCAAGTTGAAACTGCGTTGTCGGAAAATATTCAGGGAGATATGCTTCTTAAATGTGATGAGCATCAAATTGACAAGATCCATGTAGACCATCTGGTGTTTGAGGAGCCTGAGCCCAATATCACGTCAGCAGTGGGGATTGAGGAATCACAAAGAGTAGACGGTGCTGTTATAGATCATGAACGTATCCCAACGGAAAGCACTGCTCCAGAATCAGTAGAGATTACGATTGAAAATATTCAATTGGATAGTTCTATTCCAAAAGACAAGGTGCCAATTGAAGCTCCTATACCAGAAACTTTAGAAGTTCAATTAGAATCGCAACCAATAGATGTTCCTGTAGAAATTGCTGATGCAGAGGTGGTGATTACATCTGTAACGAATGCTGAGCTACAAAATGAAGTGTACCTGAAGAGTGATCCTTCCACTATCGCAGAAGTTCGTGTGGATAGTGTTTTGTCAGAAACGGCGGTTGTGCCCATGCCAACAGATGATATTTCCATGGCAAATCCTGCTCTCGCATTGCCCGAGATCCATAGCCAAAGTCCTTCACCAGCCATAGTAGAGATTCCTGTGGATCGTTCCGCGTTCGGAGATGTAGGAACCACTGTGAAGAATACTGCAGAGAGTACTATGGATGTTTCTGTGGAATGCGCTACCAAGGAGGAATTGCACGATGAAAATAGTGGTGTCGAAACCGATGTTCCTACCAAAAGTCCTCGAGATGGCGAAAAGGTACATCAACAAGAAGCTTACGTTCAAAGTTCTGACCTAGAAGACGTGGAGCAGAAAAATACGGCTCAGCCTGAAGAAAAAGCGTCAATGGACAAATCTGTATCAGAGGAAAAAGAGCTTCCCATCGAATACTCTATACAAGCAGATGTCGAAGTACATGTGACTGGTAATACTGACGAAATAATTGATTCACATGCCGAAAGTCGATCTTTCGTGGATGAAAATGCTGTCCCACACATAGCAGAGGCTGTTGTTCAATATTCTACTCAAGAGGAAGAAATTTCTTTAGAACGTACCTATCATGAGTTTAAAGACGACACTTTTGTTAAAAAAGATACAAATGATGTAGCGGAACCGGAAATGTCTAGATTGCCAGTAGAGGATACTGTTCAACCAATGGAAAATACACCTGCTGAAAATGTAACACCTGACATTGCAGAGGTTACCGTGGGAAATGTTGCTAATGAAACCACAGAGGTTGCGGCTCAGAGCATAGCTCAAGAAATTGTGGAAGTTCCCACAGACCCTGCTATAATAGAAGATACAGAGGCCAATGTGAAGAGTGAATCCCCCGCTATGGCAAGAGCAGAGCCTGCTTTGGATACTTGTGTTGCAGAAATTACAGATATGACGACAAACACTCCTGCTCAATACGTGGTGGAGGCTTCTCCAGAATTGCAACAGGCAAGTCTCGACCAAGCAGTTAAAGAGGGCCCTATTGAACTAACCGCTCCTGAAAAAGAGGTTCAAATAGAAATTGCTTCATCGAAAGAAGCTTCCATTCAAAATACAACATCAGAGACAATGGATGTGACTGCTAAAGAAATTGTTCAAGATCCCGAGATAATAACGGCTGACGAAGTCAAGGATTCTTTGAAAAGAAATGCGTCAGCTATTGAAAATACTCCTCTAGAATCCAGTATTTCTAACACTCCAAAGATTCATATTGAAAGTGATCCGTTATTAGTGGAAGCGATTCCCATGGAAAGTGGTAATGATGAAACGGTGGAGGTTTCAATGAACGATGGTTTGTCAGAAGCTACAGAAACCCCTTCAGATGCTACGGTTAAAGATTGTTTAGCTGGTCAAATTAAAAGTGATTCTCCAGAAAATAAGGATGGTCAAGTTGGAAGTGAGGTTCTGGATATACAAGAAACTCCTGTTAACGTTACTCCTGAAGAAGTGGTTCTTCCTTCTGATGGTGGTCAAGAAGAGGGCGCAATGGAAAACCGCGAAGAATTAATTGAGGAATCAGGCGTGACAAATTCTGGACATGATCAGCCAGCTGAGCACCTACAAGAACTGACAGGTGATGACGAACAAGCTAACGAGTTTTCGGTTGGCCAAAACTCAACGTCAGCTCCAGTCAATGTCGCGGAATCCAACGAAATACTGTTGGATACAAACATCCAAGAGTCTGGATCGGATGCCAAAATTAGTTGTCCCGAGCAGATAACTGAAGACACATCAGTGTCTGAGTCGGTCATTCTTACACATGGTATTTTTTCGAAAGAATCAGCAAATGTTGACTCAATGGAATCTGATAAGTTGTCGGCGTTGGTCAGAGAAAATGACCAGGACCCAGGGGATACACAGGGAGCGGAAACTGAGCTTGAGCCAGCTGTGCTTAAAAGTGATAATGCAGAGGAATCACCGATACAAGATACAAAATCTTATGCCACGAAAGCCCAAAATGTGACACAAGAGGTTTCGCAGCAAAATATAGAGGCCAAAATAGATGAACAAACGGAACTTGAATCAAACGCCATGAACGATCGACATGTACCATTCGAACCTGAAAACGAAACCCGAGAGAGAATTCTTGAAGAGATTGCGACAACACATGATGTCAGCGACATAAATCAAGAAAACATGACCTGTGCAATACAAAGTGAACATGGAACGCCAGATGAAACAAGCAAGTCACATGAAGATGAATCAATCGAAATGACCAAAGTAGAGAATGACGCTACTGTTGAAAATGTTGTACAACCAAAGGAATTCCATGAAAGTGACGGCGAAATGTTTGATGATTCATATGAAGGAAGTACTCGGTGTGAAGATACAATTGAAACAATTTGCGGAAAGGAGGCTAGAGATGATCACGAACAATCGATTGATAAACACGAAATCGGTTCAGATGATGTATATAGTCAGTGTACACAAACGGACCGGCCGAAGACGAGTTCTGTGAATAGTGAAGGCACTATTGTTCTCATGTCTGAAGTGGAGTTAAGCCAGGATGACACAGCGATTGAAAACCGACCTGCAACTCCGGATACATTCATGACTTGTGAGACCCCACGAGAGGATGTGAGTGAAGCTGAGGGTGATGACGCAGATTCGGAGCGAAACGAAGGTACTGCGCAACAATTCCATGAACAACAATCCTTGGAGGCATTGGAGATAGGAGAGAAAAGTGGAGCAGATCAAGTTATACCCGAAGAGTTACCCCATGAACAAGACTCTGCGGAGTTGAGTAAGCCGGATGATGTTACATCATATATGGACAACGAAAACTCGCCATCTCCTAAAGTCGATCTACAAGTCACTGAAGCACAAGAACCGCATATGAGGGAAATGCCTGAGCAGAAGAAAGAGTCCATTAAGACAAAGTCCCCAGCCTTGAACGAACCTGAAGTTACTCAGGATATCGAAATTCAAGAGGGTCGCGAATTAAAAACGGATGATGAACAGGGAGATGCACAGGTAATCGGCATTTATCAAGAAAATGAAGGGTCTGTTGAAACTCAAAATATAACGTGTATTTCTGAAGCAGCAATAGAGGTCGCGACGGATATGATTCCGAAAGAAGACGAAATTAGAGAGTCGGTGGAAACTGAACCCGGCAAAAGGATTGACGAAGCAGAATTGGATGTCCCGACAGATATTCAGAAAGAAGGTGAATTGAGAATGTCGACTGAAACAGAGGATATTCCGACAGTTATAATTTCGAAGGAGGTCGAACTTGGAGAGTCGGTTGAAATACCGGCAAAGGATATACTGTCTGATATCGTTCCAAATGTTGAACAAATTAGTGAGTCGATGGAAACCGAATTTGTCAAAAGCATTGACGAACACACAAAGAAGGTCCCGACCGATATCATTCCGAAAGAAGGTGAGATGAGAGAGTCGGTAGAATCGGAACCCTGCAAAGAGATGGTAGAACTGACAAAGGATATCCCGACCAATACTCCAGAGAAAGACCAAATTATTGAGTCGTTTGAAATTGAATCCGACAAAAGCATTAACGAACCACCAAAGGAGGTGCTGACAGATATTGTTCCAGAGGAAAAAGAAATTGGAGATATGTTAGAAATGGAACCCTGCGAAAATATTGACGAACCATCAGCGGAAGACTCGATTGATATTTCGACACAAATCCAAATTGGAGATCCGGTGCAAAGTGAGCCTTGCAAAAGCTTTGACGAAGTTGTCAAGGAGGTCCCGAAATCTATCATTCAGAAGGAAAATGAAATTGAGTCGGTCGAAACCAAACCTTGCAAAAACACTTACGAACCTGAAACGGAGTGCCTGACTGATACCGTTCCCGAAGAAGAAAATATTGTAGAGTCGGTAGAAACTGAACACTGCCTAACCAGTGACGAA